>JAZGTK010000298.1:46468-92476 GCA_036877625.1 Ambastaia sidthimunki
TATAGGGCGTCACTCACACAATGCAGAGGGAGTGTCTATTAGACACGAGCACATGATGATAATCTCATGCACCCCTAAATCAAAGAATAATCAATACTGACATTTGCTGCCATTTGTCGTCAGTTTTGTGCTGTTTATGAAGAGAAAATAGATAATTTGTCTTTGTGTGTGTAATGTTTAATTAATGTGTGAAATATCAGCTTTAAAGCTACTGATACTTCATTTAAATGTTTATTTTTCTATTTAAAATGGAGCATATTTCATGTTTTATTTTGTTTACAACAATAATCTTTAGGGATGTTCTCTAGAAACTAACTAACAGTTGTGTTGCATTGCCATTTTGACCGACACACAGATTGATTGTTTAGATCTCCAGCTAGATTGAATTTAACTTCTTTTCAGTCACTCGAAACACCCATAACATCTACAATGCTCTGCAGATAGAGCAAAAAAAACACAATATTTTTCTGTGTTGTCTTTCAAAGACAGACTGACCTTGAGTTTTTACTTGGGTCAATATCATTGAACCTGGAGCTGGTCACTAAAAGCCAATGTGATACCTTGCCTCTGGCAACCTGTGTAACGTAGTGAAGGTCAGTGGGGCATCACCTTCTAAAATCTGCCTGAATTGTGATTGGCCCAGCATGGGATTCCACCTGTGATATCTTTAGTTTGTTCCTATTTAGAATATGAGTTATTTTCATAATCCAAAGATGCAAATGTTGAACCAGTTGTTTTTAATAATATACAGTGTGTATGTTTTCTTTAATGATGCAGACTGTTGTACAGAGATACTACTGCCAGTGTCTGAGTGATTCCATTATTGCACATGGTGTGGACAGTATTTGGGAATGGTTGAAAAGTGGATAAAAAGCTTAGCTTGACCTACTTCTGCCCTGGCACTGACCACAACATCATTTTATCACTAAAGCCAACAGAAGATCTTTCAATACTCCAGTGTGAGGTACACGCTAAACCAATATATCACTTTCTTTCTTTCTTTCTTTCTTTCTTTCTTTCTTTCTTTCTTTCTTTCTTTCTTTCTTTCTTTCTTTCTTTCTTTCTTTCTTTCTTTCTTTCTTTCTTTCTTTCCCTCCACAAAATAAAATACTGAAAAATGTAAAGATAGCTAAGCTATGAATAAATAAAATGACTGACAGTATCATGCAGTTGGGTTTTCATAAATTTTTCATTCCCTCCACTTTTTATTATATATTTCCTTATTTATTTATTTCGCAGAATACGTGTAGACGCAGTCGAAATTTGAGATGTATTGTGAACGCATCTGTACTGATAAGAGCACAAATCATCGGAAAGCACGGGAGGAAGTTCCCGTAGTAATCATCTTGAGTTATTCATAAAATCATTTGTGTCTTTGGACTGTAATTAGGCTCTTAGCCACTCTTAAAGGCCAGGCTATAACACCCTTATGTAAAGGAGTTGTTGCTATAGTGATGAATAATAGAAACACTATATGTGTATTTGTGTGTCTGTGCTTATGTCACTACTTAATGTATAAGGGCCAGATTTCTGACACAGTATCACAATTTTGTACAGCCCATACTTTCCAGTGTGTGTGTGTGTGTGTGTGTGGCTGGAAAGAGAGAAACGCCTCAGCTTGAGACACTAATTTATTGTTATTAGTCCAGTTTATGGTGTGTGTATATTACCCGAAATAAATAATTGATTGTAAATCAAATTAAATATTTCTTTAAAATCACCAGGAACAGTTAATTAATTTTCATATCTTGGCAATGAAGCTTCATTTCATACCATTAAAAACAAATCTACTATAGTTATATATAAATATTGGTCCTTTACTCTTATACCATATATCAATTACTGTTTAATTTGTTGAGTATACCAGTAGGTGGTGTACTGCTTCTTTCTTTCTTTCTTTCTTTCTTTCTTTCTTTCTTTCTTTCTTTCTTTCTTTCTTTCTTTCTTTCTTTCTTTCTTTCTTTCTTTCTTTCTTTCTTTCTTTCTTCCTTTCTTTCTTTCTTTCTTTCTTTCTTTCTTTCTTTCTTTCTTTCTTTCTTTCTTTCTTTGTAATTGAGAACACTTGCTTTTGTAAAGAATGGGGGAAACTCATGGGGTTAGTTGGATAGCCTCAGGTATTAGGCAAACTAATGCAGCATCTGTTTGTACTCTAACCTCCACTGGTCTCTAGCCTAGAATAGCCCTCAGCCTTAACACAAGGTTCTTCTTTTAGTAACAAAAAATCCCTTGTTAAAAATCGAATGACATGAGAATGAATGCTTTTCCAAAACGCTGTAAGTTAAGTTGTTGTCCTTCTTACTCATGTGGGTTGTTCTTTAGGGATTCTGTCACCTGAATTTAAAACTAGATTTTCATAGGCTAAATAGATAGTAAAGGTTTAGATAATGGGCTCAGTGTGGTGTTAAAATGTTTTGTTTAATGATACATCAATTCAGCACCATGGACAGATCAGCCAATTCCACAACAAGGTGTTGATGCCGTTTGAGTCAGAGTAATCCTGTCACTTCATCTTTCAATAGCCACCATATGTTTCTAAATGTAGAAGACATCAGTGTTTCAAAATGCATTTGTGTTTTTCATCTTGCATTCATTTTATGCCACAACCACACAAAAACAGCCACACACATACATGAATACATACATGCACGCCTGCACACACCTGTCAGGGAGACATTTTCATTAAAGATTCTCCAGAAGAGATTCCAGGCTTGGGAAGTGAGTTGAAGCAAACTGGGGACTGATGGCATATGACAGGAGCCATTTAATATTAATGACTTTCATAATTGAAAACCTTTTTGGAAGGGGACAAATAAAAAAGAAAATGATAGCCATGATTAATGAAACTATCATAATTTTAAAGATTATCACTCTCACCAGGCTTTTAATTTTCTCCTATCTGTATTTTTAAAATCTACAACAATTGTCTGTGGTTAGGTCTACTTTAGTACAGAATAATAATCTCAAGTTGAAATGTACATTTTTTGCAATTTTGTATATTGATTTTAAATATATCATACATCAACCTGTTTGTTTATAGTACAATGTGACACAACCCCACATTTCAATAATGTATCTATTTGTTTTGTTAGACTGTTCAGGGAGGTTTATGAAGCTGTTGGGAGCAAATCATATCGAGCAATGTTTTCAGGCAGAGTTAATCAGCTCAGCCCAAAGGCTTTCCCTAAAACCCTGGAATCCAATACATGTGGGAGGAGAGAGAGAGAAAAGAGAATTTAGCTGATCATGGAATTTCAGTGCCTGACACATCCTGCTCAGCTCACTCTTTAAAAAATGTGTGTGCTGACTTAGTGACTCACAACATACACACACCACTCCCCCTTCCATTTATATGCTCAGATGTGTGATGACATCACACATTCCCACACAATCTGATTGGCTGGAGGCACAAGGGGACTGGATTGTTACTGCAGTTGCACCGTTTGAGAGAGAAATGCTGAGACCAGTGTTGCACACACGCACGTATTCCCACACACTCACTTCATTGCAGTGAGCAGTATAGCAAGGACGTGTGTAGCTGGAAATAAAATTTTCTGTTTGCTTACTTCTATATGTTGACTAAGGGGAAGAGGACAGTAGGAGGTCCTTTCTCTGTACTGGCCAGAAACAGAGGGCTCTCTAGAGGGCTTTAAAAAATTAAAAAGGTCTTAGAGAAGAAACCAAGCAGTGAGTAGAAGAGGACAACAAAGCTTATCAGGAAAAGAGGAAAAGATACTTTACCCTGTGCAAGACTCACCATCACAGGTGGATATAGTCTTCATGGCTTAAGAGTTCACAGGTGAATTGTGGGAATGGAAGTCAAGGGCAAAGTGGCAAGACGATGGGAGGATATAGCTGCCAAGAAGAAGTGTGGCACAACTCTCAACTTAGTGCCAGGGGTTTCTCGCCACCTGCGTGGTAAGGCATTGGCATCTTTCTTTATGAACGTGTAGCCTCTTGAAAAGGCAGGTATTTCCTGCAATGCTGAGCAGTATATAATAAATATATAATAATATAATATATAATAAATAAGACAAACTGCATCTGTAACAGATCTGCATTTTTGCATATTTTATGTTTCTATATGTGTACATGTATGTTACATTTGTGTTACTGAGTATATACAGTATGTACACACATAAAATGTTCAAAAAGCACAGTGGGTTTTAAATGCATTGTGGATCATCACTGGTAATGTGTGTGTGTGTGTGTGTGTGTGTGTGTGTGTGTGTGTGTGTGTGTGTGAGAGACTAAGAACTGTTGATTAATCATGGTGGTTATCTTGGAAAGGATTTAATTAGGAATTAGAAAACAGGCACATAGGCTCCTCGGGTATAATTATGTAGATACAATAGGCGCATTTTGTCTGTCAGGTGCATGTAACTGTGTTGGGACAGTGTTTAGTGTTTAGTTTACGTCTGTGTTGCCTGCTCAAAGTCACCCTGTCCTTATGATGGTGGGCTGGGCATGTACACACACCCACTGTAACACCCACTCTGACTCACACTGATGCAGCAGCAAATCTTTTCTACTGTCATTTGTCACACACCCTTTTTCATCAATATTTAATGACTTTAGTGCTGAAACAGTCTTAATCAAACTATTAATTCACAAAATACACATGTTTAGCACATGTGACATAAGCATGTATGTGCTGCATTATGCATGAGCCAGCTCCTCCTCCTCCCAGGAGGTTTACGTTTGCGTCACGTGTCTCTTGCTAATATAACAGTAAAGATAAAGAATATTACTGTAGTCTAGAATCAGAGCTGCTATGGGGCAGAATCTTTCATTTACAAAATGAGAGGTTTCCCCTGCCTTCCTCTGCTTGTTTCATACAGTAGGAAATGTCACTATTTAACTGTGAGCTTGTGAATATCAGGGGAAAAGTTTGTAATATCACCACAAAGAATCTGTTTTGTTTAAAATGTTAATGTGAAAGCTTTGCAATATTTGCAATAAAACCTGTACTGTCTGTTAAACAACAATCTTTGTTTTAAAAGTGCTTCTTTACTTTTCTTAGTGTATGGAGGCTGGGGCCCATTCTGAAAAGTTTATGTTGGTCCTCATAAATTGAAGCCATGCATTATTAGGCTGACTGACAGAAAAGGTCCAGCTGCTTAATTTGTGTATTGTAAAACTGTTGATCAAACTGCCTTGAAGTTTTGGCACTGTTATTTTAATTGATTACCTTTGTGGTGCTTAGACTCATATGATCTTTAAATAAAATATTCTAAATAGTCTAAATAATATATGGACATTTACTTATTTCCTTTCACTTTGTGTTGTGATTCTTGATGGATCTTATGTATTGGTTAGAATTCAGTCTGTTTTGCTTGTCCATTTGTGGATTGATGATCTTGCCTTGGGCTCATGTTACTGTGGATTCTGATGGTAATGTGTTTTGGTTTTACTTCAGATGAGCAGGAAGCTGTGCAGAAGAGAACCTTCACAAAATGGATCAACTCTCATCTGGCAAAGGTAAGCTGTGTTGAGTGTGTGACGTGTCAACAAACGTCATTGCATTTACATTTATGTATTTGACAGACGCTTTAATCCAAAGTGATTTACAAAGCGTTGAAGTTCTACATTTCAGTACCTGTGTTCATATGGAACTGAACCCACAACCTTTGTGCTGCTAACACAATGCTTAAAAACAAAGTACATGAACTTTGCAGAATTAATCTGTCACAAGACTGGTGGCAAAAGTCCAAACCAGCATAAACATGCACTTTAATCTCCTCTATAGATTACTGTGCCAGGGTACAGCCAATCTGGAGACAGGATTTACCTATAGACTGCTGTGTAACAGCCCAACATTACATAATCATATAATGTTATGTGCATGCAATGTCAACGTTGCATTGAAAAACTGTCTTTTAAACCAGTTAAATTGCTATTATCACAATAAGAGCGATATTAAAAGATTATTCAATAACAGGCTGTTGTATAAATTAACAAAATTGGACACAAGAGCATTTGGCCTCATCATTTGCATGTAATAATAGCATAATGGCATGATGATTTGTGTAAGGAATGACTGGTCAAGCTGTTTGTAATTACCTGCCACTCTGAATTGTTCTAATGTAATCGCCTTGACTTCTCTGTGAAAAATTAATTTGAAATATCAATCTATGAGGAATCTGTCTTGACATGGTGTTATTTTCCATTAGGGTAACACGCCAGCACCCTTTCCAGTGTCAGATTTTAAATTACAGAAGATTTGAATGTGTTAATGGTCCAGCCATTATTTACAGTATTATTCTTTTTGTTTGCTCATTACCGTCTGTCAGGAACATATTAGACCTACCAGTTATGTACATCAAGACAAGAGTCTTATGAATTTAGTATTATGCTGTAATTCTTTTCCCTGACAGGAATTACTGCATGACTAGAAATTTTCTGATGCATGAAAAACTCATATTTTTCACAGGGTTTTGACTTTTGACACATGCAGCTGAGTACGATTAGAGTACAATTTTATTGATGATTATATCTATAATTCACGGTATAGAATTTTGTAAATGACAGATGTTTAAATTCTGTGGAGGTCTGCTGATCAGCCTTCATTGCTTGTAGTGGACTGCATTGAAAAAACGTGGAGAAAAAAATCAATCCTACAAAATTTGAATATATTAACTTCGACTCCAGAGATATGACAGAGATATTCTGTGCTTCAATAGACATAAGGCATTCATGAAATATGTGCTCAGGAAAGACAGGAATAAAGATTGTCTCATTAAAATGTCAAATGCAGAACTATTTGAACTTAAACGTCAGGATCGATTCCAAACAATTAGTTCAAAAACTGAACACAACACGCAGTCACAGGCACCTGCTTTTCCCACTTCTTCGCTGGTGACCTTTAACCTCATCTCACTGCTGAATGACGTTGCCATGGCGACAACACTCAAGTATCTGCAGTAGAAGTTTCAGCTGTGTGTGGTAAATATGAAGATATGTGACTGAAATGTGATGGCTGATCGGACAGCGAAACATTAATCTTCAGCTGATCGATTGAGGTTAAACCGCGTGTGTCTCATTGAGTGATCGCTGTTTCTGTCGTGTTTGGTTTTCAGGTATTTTTGATCATATTGTCTATCTCTAGCTCTCCACCTCTAATGCAAATCATCTGTAGTGATTTACCAGCTCTGTTGATATCCTGAAGGCATGGGATTAATTCATAGCATTGGTGAGATAATGCAGAATGAAAATTACACACAGTCGCTCTATTCTCATTTCTTTATAAAGAGTATCAAAACACTATTAGATGATTTGCCCACAGGTTTGTGTTAAATAATGAAATGTAATTAGGTGTGAGCACAGTAAATTAGATCTGTTCGTTCCAAATTTCACTAATGAGTGATGGAGATGATGCAGTAAGGACTTTAATAACTCAATAATAAAGAATAACACAATTGTAAAGATATTTGTGAGCTGTTTCAAATCTAGGCTTAATCTAGGCTTAATTTTAGTGGGTTGTCCACATCCTCTGCACCATGGTTGATATTGAAAACGTACAAACATCCTGCAAAAGACAACAGAATTGATCACATCAAAATTGTAGTTTATCTCAATTATTAATTCTCACAGTATTGATCAGCATTGCATAAAGGGATCTAACAAAATCTTCATATTCCAAATCATTCATTATATGATACCATCACAGCACCTCAGGCTTCAGTTCTCATGCATATACTTACCAATCTGAAGGACATCAGAGAGGCAGTACTGAAGTACTAATCTGCCTAAGAGCCTCAACATGGTTAGCCACGAGAGAGAGAGAGAGAGAGAGTGAAGAGGCCACCCTCCATTTCAATTCTGACAAATCCTCTCAGATGGGGTTAGGGCTTAATTATAGCACGTCCAATATTGAGGATGAGCTCATTTCTCATGTGTTTGACAGATAGCACGGAAACCCAGTTGCTTTCACCTGCTTTGTCACGAGACATATATGCCCATCAGTTTTCACTCTGAATTCTCAAACTGATTACATTATTAGTATTGATAAGAGCGTCAATATGAGAAAGATGGACTTGAGGACTTGAGGTTAAAACTTTCTAATGGCGACCCCTTAAGGCCACCCAGAACTAAATAAAAATAATCAGAATTTATAGAATTGCAAACAGTACCATACAATTTTGTAATTTGAACTCATAAGTTCATAAACTGTGCCACAGATGTAGACAGTTCCCTTAATTATGTAATCTGGGTGGCTTTCAAAAATGCTTCAATATTTCTGTACCTTCAAAACAATGCCAATAAAATACAATTGTCCTTTTTTGTGCCATAACCCAAAATATCCAACTTAAACAATCCATGTAATATATTTCTTCTAGACAGTTACATGCAATTTGAAAAAAAGAGAT
Source organism: Ambastaia sidthimunki (assembly GCA_036877625.1). Taxonomy (NCBI): domain Eukaryota; kingdom Metazoa; phylum Chordata; class Actinopteri; order Cypriniformes; family Botiidae; genus Ambastaia; species Ambastaia sidthimunki. Next base: position 54,835 of record JAZGTK010000298.1, read on the forward strand.
GGGGTGGCATTTTAATTTGAAACATCAGACCCTATGCTGTGGCAATTTGCTTCCAATAATTGTCTACATATTTTATGCAGGACGTATGAAACCTCAAATATAGTTGATTAAAATGTGTAAGTAAATGCTAAACAGTATTTAGCCATGTCTTACCCTCAACCTTAATTGCACTCTCCCCACAACCCCCCACTCTGATAGATATTGAAAACAGTTAGAGTGGCCCTCAGGCGTTTCTGTGTTCACATGAACTTTGATTGGGTTTCCCAAAAACCAAGACAGAAATATGCAGCTAGAATAGCTAAATGCTGTCACTCAGCTGAGCACATCACCAGTGCCTGCCGTTACAATCTATTTCCATCAGTAATAACCAGACACAGATAATTAGTTTGTTAAGCACTGCTGGTTATGGCTTAGTGATTTTTTCCTCTTATTTTTCATTAGTCACATAATTACTCAAAGTGCCTCTTTTTAATGTAATATCCTATAAGGTGATTTTATCCAATTAGCTATTGAATTATTTAGAGCTAATTGGAATATCTTAGCAATTCCTCCCACTGCCTGTTCAAAAATGCTTCAAAAATTAATCTTTTAAAAAGCATATTTTCATCTCTTCCTTCTGTCTTGAATTAAGGTCACCCGTACTGTCGTCTTCTCTCAACATCATCCACGTTCAACAATCTGTTTTATTCCTCTGTCTTGCCATTCTTTGAAATTTATGTCTCCACCCCTCTATATTTCTCTCTCCCTCTCTCACTTTCACTGCTTCATATTAATCCCCCCATGAATGACTTTGCCACCCTGCTGCTTTCCATTCCAAGTCCCAGTCATGTGACTGCTGTATTAGGAGAAATCCTAAATGTGTCATCTGGGTAAAGAGGAGCTGTGAATGGATTAGTGGGGGCTTCGCCAGGTCAGACAGTCTGTGGCGTTTTCATAATCAGCATTTTTACTCTGGCTTTTTGGATAATTCTTAGGTTGGAGACTGTCACAGCTTGACAGTCACTCTGTTTTACTCCCATTGGCTTTTGATTCAAGATGTCACAACAAAACACTATAGAACTACAGTAGCTATCGGTCTGCGGTCTGTTTGTAACCTTAGTAAAATGTGAGATTATTGATCAGTTGTTGTTTTCTACCCAGTGTGATCCTCCTCTGGTGGTCTCAGATCTCTTTGAAGATGTTAAAGATGGAGTGATGTTATTGGCTCTTCTTGAAGTTCTTTCTGGCCACAAACTGGTAAGATGCTTGTAGTTTAGGAAATCCACCTGTGCATTCAATAGGTTAGCTTTTCCATTATAGAAAACAAGATCTTACAAATACGTTTATACTACTAAATAATTAATTCTAATTAAACTAATAGTATTCATTGCATGCACACACACACACACACACACTCAGTCCCATACAGCTATGATGCCTCAAGCCCTTGAAGAACTGCAACAATCGATATACTGAGTGACACGTTGTCCTTTGATTACAAGTACTTTATATTGTGTCATCAATTGTACATTTTTCTTTCATCCATTTCTCTGTACTATAAATAACCATTCTTCTTATCTTGCTGGGTATTTACATTTTTCTGCTGTGCTATCCTCTGCCGTCTGACAGCCGTGTGAGCAGGGCCGCAAGCTGAGGAGGATCCACTGGGTTGCTAACGTGGGAAGAGCCCTCAAGTTTCTGGAGGGCAGGAAGGTAAGGCGGCCCATTCCCAGAGTGCTTTGCTCAGGTGTAGAGCTCCAGGTCATAACTACTCAGTCTGACCTACATGACCTTTCACGCTGTACCCTCGAGTGTCTGCTCTGATGTTGCTTCCTTGCTTAGCAACACTTTGTCCTGCGGGAGACATAGGAAAAACAGGAAAGCTGAGTAAATAGAGTTTTTAACTCTATTTACAGTTCTGCTGAATATATTTAGCTTTACAGTGTCTCGTTCTAAACCATAAAAACTACAGGTGTCGTAATGGCCATGTAATTTTTAAATCTCAAAATGTGATTGCAAATCGTGAATTGTAGTGACTAATGTTGAAAGGAACAATGCCATTGTCGTGTTAAGAAAACATTGTAATATTATACATAACCAAATAACATTTATTTTAATGTTTAACATTGACAATTAGCACTAAACTTAACGGTTGCAGTTCATTGTGTAGGAACGTAATTCTCGGGTATTTCAGTCATATCACCAACAAATTTGTTGCGAGATAGTTAAATTAGAGTGATGAATTTATTAGGGCTGTAGCTAAACCCTGCAGAAAAGTGGCCCTCCAGGACTAGAGTCTAATAGCCCTGGTTTATGGATAAATTGTTACATGCTAGCTAGATAGTTTATGACATGCTCTTGAGTTTGTAATGATAAATCGACATAAATGAGGTGATGTTGACACCTTAGACTGAAATCGTTCTCATTACTGAGGTTTAGGGCTGAGTCATCAATCATGCAGTATCATAAATCTTTCTCTGGTACCTCAGATGTGATGATGAGCATCTCTTTCTGTGGTTTCCAACAGCTGAGAAAAGGCAAATTTATGTTAGCAAATTTATGTCAGTTTATATAAACAGATTAAAGGTAAAAAATACTTTCTTTGCAGGTCTATCAGCACTTAATAAAACACTATGGGGGCCTGTTTTTCTTTCACTCTTTATACAGGAAATTTTTCATATTGGTTCTCTAAGGAACAGGACATACAGCAGATACTTCATTTAGACATACAGTGTAGTTGCTCTTTAGATGTAATTATATACTCTGTCAGGGAATGAAGCTGAGCTAAGCTTTCCACTTCTGAGGGTGGTCTGTTTGACTAGCTCATCTGTCTCATGAGAAACTGAGAATCCATTTCTGAAGCTACAGTCTCACACAGTCTTTTACCATCATCTCTCTTTCTCTCCCTTCCCCACAAAGCACAGTGGGAGACACCAGAGCGGAAAACAGTTTTGTATTAGGTTAAACTGTATGTTTACATGCATTGTGTGTGCCTGCTCATAATGTTTTTAAGTAAATGGATGTTTTTCTATTTTAAGGTAATAGATATTTTTATTGTACATGTTTAATTGTCCACAAGAATTTATAATATTCACAATTTATAATTAAAAGTGTGAATTGTGAGATAAGTTACACATATAAAAAAGTAATAACATTTATTTACAGAACCTTTTGTCATTCCAAACCCACACACTGTTATATTGTTTCTGTGGTGCAGAGGGCAGCACACTTACCCATGACATTAATTGCTTTTACAGCTACCGTATTGGCTTACTGTGACCGGGGATCAAATCCAGCCTGGGTCATGTTCTGATTTCATTTCCTCTCCCCGACTTTTCTGTCTGCCCCTACTGTGCTCTAAATAAATAGTATCATTAAAAGGTTAAACAGGTTAATGAAAAGGTTAAAAACAAAAGGGTATGTGCCTTTTTTTCAACAAAAAATACTGGTAATTACTTTATATGGGTTAGGATTAGGACTAATTACACACACAGGGACTAATTACACACACAGTAAATATATTGAACATACCTTTGAAACAAGATTGTTAAAATAAATGCTATCCAAAAAGAGAATTAATATAATGACAATATACTGCAGGGGCTGCCTAGCTTAAACATTATATCAAAATATCTGTATGAACTTGAACTATGAAATGTTAAAATTACAACAGGCTGAAACTAAAGTCAGATTCAAATATGTGGGGTGGACTAATTTTGTGGTTCTTTTTTAAATGTTTATCAAAACTTTACAATATTAAAAAGTACAGGCGCAGAAGAAGTTAACCTTAACTGAACCTTAAACTCGTATAGTCCTTTTTTGGTGTGTTTTTGTTGTTATTAATGTTATTTAGAAATAAATTAACAGCATTTTAGGATGAATTATTTCTTTAATAGACCCCATGTGTTGTCTTGTAGATGATGCTTAATATATGTGCTTCAGTTTGTTTGTGTAACAATGGGGTGCATGTGGGACTTGCACACCTTGTCCATCACTGAAGACTTTTGGCTGTTGCTGAGGGTTCTTATCACTTGCCCTTCAGTTGGGGGGTGGGTGCATTGTCCTTCAGTTATAGCTGCTTTTGTTAACCGCATGTAATCACCTCTATTCTTCTTCTCTCTTTTATTCTGTCTTTTGTTTTGTCTTCGTTCAGTCGGCCTACAGAGGATCTCCGGTTAGTATGACCTTTCCTGTGACTGTCTATAACATCTGTGATTGACATTATCATTGTCTGAATCAGGATCCCTCCAAATGTATTTATCCCCTATGAACTAGAAATGATTATACAGCAATATTTACACAGCAATGCAATGGTGTTCTTACAATCGTGTATATATACCTGTATAGTGTTTATATACAGTTAAATGTATAATACGTTGTATATTGTAGTATATTATAATAGTTATATGGAATATAAGTTATACACTTTAGTTAAAGTATTGTTGGTTTGTGTCTTATTATGATTTATTTATTTATTTTTGTGACAGATTAAACTAGTTAACATCAACACAACAGATGTTGTAGATGGCAGACCAGCTATTGTGCTGGGGTTGATTTGGACCATCATCTTATATTTCCAGGTAATAGTTTGACAACAAGGATATTCAACAACTTTAGGTTCCTGTAATTTCAGAATCATTAATAGAAGCGGTAGCAAAAACAGTAAGATTTTTAAAATGTCCTGCTTGTGTTCCTGTTCAGATAGAGGAGTTAACTAGTCATCTACCAGCTTTGCAGCCTCAGTCTAGCAGCCATTCCTCAGTGGACAGCTCCAATAGCACTAAAGCTAACAGTCCACCTGTCAAACGCAAGCCCCGCCTCTCCTTTCAGGGTGGGGCCAAGAGAGCCCTGCTCAAGTGGGTCCAGACCACAGCAACAAAGTAAGAACCATAATGTGAATGCTTGCCTGGTAGAATTTATGATGTAAGCATGAAAGAATGAACATATTGTTCATTGCTTTTGTAATCCCGACTGTGTCATGTATGGGTTTTGGCATTATGTAAACATTTAGACATGCGTTTACAGGAGATTGGGTCTGGATGTGAAGGACTTTGGCCCCAGTTGGCGCACAGGGGTAGCTTTTCACGCTGTCATTTTTGCTTTGCGACCCCACCTGGTTAACATGGAACATGTTTGGAGGAAACCCAATCGGGATAACCTTGAGGAAGCCTTCCTATTGGCTGAGAGAGAACTGGGTATTCCAAGGTTGCTGGATCCTGAAGGTAATACCAATTATACAGATTACTGTTTAAAAAATATTTTAAAATATTATTTGAAGTACTAAGCACTAAGTATTAAGTACTAAGTATTGAAGCATCATGGTAGTATATGGTGTACTGACATCAATTCATGATGATTCGATAAAAATGTAATAAATAAACAATTAAACTAATGGAAAATTGAATGGAAAATGTCACTAAGGAGCATTCATTCCAGTTTTTTAACTGTTTTGTTAACTGTGTTTGTTGTAATTTTGTGTAATATTGTGTATTAGACAAAATTGTGTGTAATATTGTGTAATAGGACTTTATATTGTAACAAAAAAGGGGAGATTTCAGGTCGATTTCTGTTTGTCTGACAGTATATAGCAGATGTGTTGTATGAAGCTCTAAGCTCTAAATGCTTCAGTTGTAATTAGCAGCATGTCACTCACAGCGGATGTGAATGATGAATTTTTAATGTAGAGGTTAAGTTTTAGACCTGCTAAACCCTGTCTGAGTTTCCCCATGCTTTCTATCAGAAGTCTGACAAATGAAGTTTGACATTTAAACGATTAGTAGCCCATTAGCCACGGTGAAGCTGACTGAACAAACAGTGTGTAAACGGTAAGCCAAGGGACATTGCCAACTATTAATCTATTGTGAAGAAAGCCACTAACGAAAATATAGCTATAAATATAAACCATAGCGTTATATTGCTTATTACTTCATTGGTATATGCCAGTGTACTAGCATTTTCGGAATCTCTATTTCTAAAATATTGGACAAAGCATATTGTGCATATGTTAGTTGAATTGTGATTTAGTAATTTCATGGTATGTTAAAGCTCCTGTAGATGATAATGCCTTGAAACCAGAAGACAGGATGTTCAGCAAAAAGGAAATTACACAGAACAAAAAGCCACAAGGGTGGTGAAATAAAACAGATGCTCAACAAAACTTAATCTCTCAAAGGGACGGAAAGAAGCGTTTAAATAGAATGTAGTTCACTGAGGATAGACGTCACAGGCTTGATTAATTACAGGCCTCATCTGAAACAGAGACAAAACCAACTTATTCATACAAGTAGTTACTGAATCAGTATGATAATGGTGAACAGGCACAAATTAGAATCAGATTTCTTACATTAAAATTTTGTTGAAAATCTTTTTGCATTTAGATGTTGATGTGGATAAGCCAGATGAGAAATCCATCATGACGTATGTAGCACAATTTCTGAAACATCACCCGGACCACCAAGAGATGGACAGTGGGCAGCAACAGGAGGAGGTAGATCTTTCCCATTCTACAACCAAACAGTGAAACCAGCTCTCCATTCAGTACATGTTTCATGCTCTGAAAGCTCTTAACTATTTTTAAATGACCACTGTCAACAATCTGTCTTGTTGCTGACATGTGTCCCTTGCTTTCCTATTGTTCCGGCCTTTGCCTCAAGTTTTTCCTTGCTCCTCGAGCCATTGAAGAAATGTTAGAGGTACGTTTGCTTGTATAAAATTCATTTTCCCTCATTTGTGTGTTACATCTGCAGATAGTTGCAACTGCATGTAGTTTAAAACCCTTTTAGTCGTATTTGTTCTCAGAGGCTAATATAAAAGGCGATATTTACTTTTCATCATGGACAGAGCAGATACAGTGTGGATTACATTTAATATTCCAGGGCTTTGTACGCCTTTGAACATCCCATGTAATTTCACTCCCTTTACCATTATATTTGCATTAGCACTGGGGCTTTGGCTGGCATTTACATAACAATAGCGGCCTTTGGCTTTTCTGCGTTTCATTGATACTTGTGATTAGCGTTAGCAGCGCTCTTTAAAGAAGAACATTTCTGGTTTAATACTGTAACAAGTTGAAGTGAATTGATCTTGACACCACCTGGTCCTTCTGTAGAATCTATTAGTTCTCTCATAGTCTCTGGAAGGGAACTGTTTTCACCTCTTTGTTACACATTTGTGCTAAGACAATTTGGGATAGGTTTAATATTCCAGGGCATGTGACGGTATTTGTTAGCAGGAGGCGGGAAGGAGATCGCATGACAGACATCAGCAAGGTCACGATAATCGTTTTGATGACCCAGAGGCATTTCCTTACTGTGCTTGCCAAATTGTGAGATGAGTGCCGGAAAATAGGCTTAATTTTGTTAGAATTAGCTGAACATTGTCCTTACTTTCTCTCCCTTGTTCCTAATTCATAATAGGCAGGGTAAATGTGTGTAAAATGATTAGTATGTCCCCCACAGAGCTGATTTCTTGCCCCCCGCAGAGAGGTTTGGGGGAGATTTACATAGAAGAAAGGAAGAACTCTGCAAACAGCGGGGGCACATAAATGTAGTCTGCGCTGGCTTTATAAATGTAGCATTAGCGATGTGTGTTTGAACTGTGAAATTGTAATATTGAGTTTAGGATTTTAGCGTGCATTAAATTACTTTAAGTGAGGAAATTAGGAGTTTGGAGATGCCCAAGGGCCTTATCTACTCAAATGTTTGTCTTTTTGTTAATTTCTGTAATGCAAACGAACTCTCGTTCTCTTTCCAGAGGGAGCAGCGCAAGACGCTGAGGGAGCTGAAGATGTGGGCAGATCAGTTGGAGGAAGACTGTGCTCAAGCCCAAAGGAATGGAGGAAGTGTTGCTGTGCGGTACCAGGTGGGTTCAAGCTGCATTTACACTCATTATGAAAGTGAAAATGAAACTGACATGTTTTTGTCAGATATGGTAACCCATACCCAAAATGTGACCTCTGCATTTAACCCATCACTGGTGAGGAGTGAACACACACTGCAAATCATGAACACACACACACCTGGAACAGTGGCCTTGCTCAAGGGCACTTCAGTTTCTACCTGCTGGCACTGGATTCGAACCAGCAACTTACTGATTACAAGCCCAACTCACTGACCAGTAACTGCCCCCCACGCTGAGACACACTGTTCCCAACCAGAACACACAGGGCTGGACTTTATAGTTTTAGTATATGTAGACATAATATTTATTGCACTTATAACAGTATTGGATTATCATTAGCTAATGTTCATACTGATATCTAAAATACATATTTTGACCAAGTGAAGTGGAAGTGGGCTTTGGAAATGACAATCTGTCTGGCCATCCAATAGAAAAGACGAGGAGTTTGAAAGCAGTCTTTTTTCAGGTTTTATAATGCTAATGACACACAAAAGACACATTAATTGTAATACAAATGAATCTATGTATGCGATGTATGGTGAATAAGATATAAATAAAACTAAATATGGTTGATAACAGACAAAAAAAAACGTGATTAAAATATTTGCTTTAAAAACTGTGTAACACACAATACACATGCACACAACAATAATGCATTAGAGTTGAGAGCTCTCATAATCACAAGCACTACACAGCACTGGACTGATGTCTGTTGCTGTCTGTAGTGCCCACGGACATGTTCCATATTCAGAAGAATCTGAGCTGAGAATCTAGCAGAGACCGCATGGCTAAAGAGAAAGTGGGAAATTAAAATTAGAGTCCATTATTGCATGAATACATGAATGTGTGATTTGGCTGTTTATATACATTTTTTTTATGGTTTATTTGTTTGTGTCTTTTTTTGTTGCTCTCTCGTTGACTGTTCTGTCATATTTTAGACAGGCAGTGTTATCCAGCCGTCACTGTTCTATTAGCATTACGTTAGAAATTATTTAAATATTCAGAATGCATATTAATTATTTCAGTCACCCTTTAAATTTCACACTCTCACTCTTTCTCTCTCTGTCTCTTTTTTTTCTCAGATGTTTAAGCACTACCGTGTACAGTTTGAGGTGCAGAGACGACAGGTGGAGACGTGTGTTCAATCCACTCAGAAGGACGGCAAGCTGACTGCAGATCAGGCTCTGCTTAAACAGGCCTGGGAAAGGCTGTCTGCAAGGGTCAGGGGTCACACACACACACACACACACACACACACACACACACACGTATTGTACAGTACAATACACTTCTGCTAGTTTAGGCTAGTTCAAGGCTATTTTTTTTATATATATAAAACTACAATTACATATCAATCATATTGACCTTTCAGTATATCCTCAGGTGCCACAAAGCAAAATGACATTAATAAAATAATTTTTCTTGCTGCAGCTGTTGGATTGGCATTTACAGCTGGATAGTGGTTTTCCAGATCCTCTTAGCAAGGTTGGTGTGTGGCTACATCAGGCTGAGAAGATCCTACGAGAAGAGCTGGTCCTTCAGCGAGGCCACGATGAGACCGCCAAAGCCATCCACAAAAAACAACTGCATGACCAGGTAGAACAGAATATTTGTGTGTTTGACTTCATGAATGTGTGTCGGGTGAAAGTCTTGAGTCTTTTTCTTTTGATTGTGCAGGAGATCTTAAAGCACCTCGATAGTCACAAGAGAACTTTGCAGTTAATACACAGAGACAGATGTGTTAATAATTTCCCCATTCCAACAGAACAGCTGCAAGATATGGCAGAGAGGTAAACACCACAACAACAGATGTTTTCAAATACCAATAAAAGAATTTAACTTTAACTCAAATGAAATGTTGCAGGGGCTGCAAAAGAAACGTATACAACTACCTGATTTATAATAGCTATTAACCACTTTTGTTTGTTTACTTGCTTTCAGATTAAACTACATATATACCTCCTCGCATGTTCACCTGAGCAAATTGGAATTCTGGGAGTCAAAATATTGTATGCTGGAATTTTTGACATCAGCTGAGTCTAAGCTCAAGTCCTGGATCATTAAATATGGCCGACTGGAGTCAATGGAGCTTCTGCTGCAAAGCTATGGTGTACGTTTACAAGCCAAAGGCTTCACTCTGTAAACAGTGTTTTTCATGTTTCACTCAGCTCTTCTATTGCCTAACCACACAGATAGTTTTACATACTCATCAATAAATTCAGAATAGGATCTTAAGGTCTGTTAAAGGTCTGTTGCTCGTTCATCTTTATTCATCTGTTTGCTTTTCCAGTCATTTGTGGACGGACAGCAGTTTTTTGAGAAGAATGAATCTTGCCATCAGGCTCTGGTTAAAGCTGCTGAGCTTTACATTAAAGCAGACAGCTCAGGTACGCTTCATATACTGAATTATAATGTGCTTTATATGCATGTATTTTTGCCTGTGGGACTAATTAAAGATTAATTTTGCAGATTCATCTGTTTTCATCACTGAATAAAGGTTTCTTATTGTCTAAACGATTCTTTTTCCAACACTGGCTGCTTCTGAGAATTGTCAAATTTAGTGAAATATTTTTTTTTTTAATGTAAAGGTGAGGCAGGGCCATTATCGGGGGTGAAGGAGGGAAATTAGAAACATTGTCCTGGGGCCAGTAATGAAAGCCCCCTTAAAGGTTCTCCATGTGTAGCCAGCTCATTGGAACAAGCGGCACATGCATTAAAAACACAGTTCTAGAGTCCTGGGAATCAAACAGTGGCCCTGACCAAAGCTATGCATTTTTTAAATCAAAGAATACATTTGTAATGGAAAAATGATCATGGCAGGGCAGCACAAACATAGATTTTTTTTGGAGCGAATCCTTCATATTTCAGCATCTCAGTGTCCAGAGGGTAGAATGATAGACTCCATCTCACCTCGTTTCACCCTCAGTTGAGTTTAATCCTTGTGGGCTCAACAGTCAATCAGTCTGTGCCTGTAGCTCTCTCTCTCTCTTTCCTTCACTGTTTCATGCTTGTGCTTTTCCCTTTTGTCTCTCTCTTGTGCTCATCTCTCTCTCCTCGGGCTACTGGTAAATGAGGTTTTCCCAGGCACAGAATTCCAAAGGGAATTTGGGTCCATTACTGGTGATACTGTATTCTGATTGGGTTTCTCTGGGCAATAGTCTGCCAACATGTTGCGTTCTTGGTGCCTAAGGCAACCTTGACAAAGGGGTGGGGTTTGTGGGATATATGTGATTGGATGACAAAATAGCCAATGGTTATTATGGTTAGGTTGACTGTATGGCTTATACAGTAATACAGTAATAGTTCAGAATAGTTTATTAAGCAATGTTTTAAAGCAGTTATGTTTATTTATTGAATATATACTCTTTATACATAATTTACATAATGTTTTTGACTCACCTGACAGTGGTGGGTTAAAATTAAAAAATACAGCTGCCAAGAATTTATTTTGCACTATTTAAGAGAAAAAGTATTTATGCCAGACAAAAAATGAAACAATTATGGTTCTTACATTATAATTCTTAAAGATGTTGTCAACAAAGTTTATTTTTATTGCCCAAACCAATTTTAATTGCCCACGGCGAGTGTTAAATTTTGGCCCTGTACATGTATATTTATAGCACTTTTTCTATTCCCTCATGTGTGTTTTGATGTTGCAGTTGAGGAGGAGGTAAAGCTCTTTCTGCGGGAGGTGTCTGATCAGTGGAGGAGTCTGTCTGTGGAGGTGCGGAGCATCAGGTCCATGTTGGAGGAGGTGCAGTGTAGTATTGAATTGAATTAAATTGAAACTGCAAGTTTCTGATGGAGGTAGTTTATGTTAACTTTGATTTGACAGGGTAATATGTATTTTAGTTGGTTAAATAAATAATAGGTAGGGTGCTAACTGGCTTACTATAAGTCTTACTATAAGATTTTGTACAAGGTTTAAAGAAGTTGTCCAGTTAAACTAACAGTTCACCTAAAAATTTAAATTCTGTAAACATTTTTCACCCTAATTCCAAACACTTATGATTTATATGATCATAATGCCCGAGTTAATTGCTTTTATACATTGGAAGGAGCTGGTGAAATCTTTGATAAATAATTTCTGTTGTGTTTAACTGAAGAAAGAAAGTCATACTGGTTTCGTATGAAATGAGGATGAGGTCATTTTTGATCATTTTTAGTTTTTGTTAAACTATCACATTAAATAAAACAAATGCATTTTTTCTTATCAAGTATGCCCGCCTTCCTGAGACTCATAATGTGAGGGCACACCATGATATCAGCTCAGACTTACAAGAATTTCTGGACACGTCTATGAACAAACTTACCTCACCGCTTCAAGTGTCATTTCTGGACGTCAAAGCGTTCATGCTGGATGTTGAGGTAAAATGATCAAAACATTCAATGTATTTGAATAAGTCTTTTTTAAAAGTTTGAAGGAGAATCATATAGTTCTGGCCAGTCAGATATAATAATAAAAGACTTTTATTTGAGCTCCATTCCAAATTGTGTATCTTTCACATGTGCTGTAGGACATCAAACACAGGTTGCCTGCTATGGAAGTACAATATGAGGTGGTTGCTCGCTCTGCCCAGCTTCTGGCCATGGAATCTGTTCATGATGGAGAAACTCAGACACTCTCCACTATGACAGCAATCAAAATGCAGCTTCATCAGGTCTGTGCAGTATTTGCTAAATTGTTGGTTCTCAACTGGTTTTGCTTTAGGGTGCAAAGTAGTTATCAAAACACACAACCCATATGTAATGTAATCTTTTGCCTTGCCTACTTTTGCCGTAATAGTGTTGTTTATACACTCTTAAGAATAATGGCTCCTAAAAGATTGTTTGCCGTGGTGTATGGTTCCATGAAGAACCACCTTTACTGGTTCTTTGTAGTGAATAAAGGTTCTACAGACTATAAAAGGGAAGAAAATGGTTCTTTTAGAAACCTTTGACTGAAAGATTCTTTGGGGAACCAAAAATGGTTCTTCTATGGCTTTATTGTGAAGAACCCTTTTCAGCACCTTTATTATAAGAGTGTAATATTGAGACATACGATATGTCTGGACACCTAATTTGACCCATGAGTAATAAGAAATGATGTGTGTTTGTGTGTTTGCTCACAGCTGAAGGAGAAGTGTCCTTTAATTCTGCATGAGTGCCAGAATCTATTTCCTCTGTTAGAAGAGCTGGAGAACCAAATCTCAGCTTTCTACCAGACAGCAGACCTCGCAGGACACATTATCACCCAGCAGCACAACCAGCAAATGTGCCAGGTCAGACAGACCATTGGGAGGAAAATATTATTAGACCGTGAAGGAAACAATGTGGAGAAACAGCAAAAAAGTGCCTTTAATCCTACAGGGATTAAATAAAGAAAAGATGAACTGATTTGGTATCAGTGTGAATTACATGTGATCTCTGTTTTATTCATTTTTGGCAGGAGCTCCAAACGCAGCAGCAAACCTGTAAGCGTTGTGTATGTGCTATGGAGCGCAGTTACCTGTCCCTGCAGAGGGCGCTGTGCTGTGCCAAAACCCTGCACAATTTTGACGTGTCTCTTCTGCAGAACAGAGTCAGAGAGATACAGACCACTGCACAGGTCAGACTGCATTACACTTCCTGAAGACACTTGCAATTATTGTTATGATTTATACAATCAGAAGCTCATTGTAATTGTTGCAATTTTAACATATCTGGAGTTTTTATTTTTTCCCCAAGGTGCTCTAATAATATTAGTACATGTTTGTCATATTTTAGTTTATCATCAACATTGCTTCACTTTCTAGCTCTTAATTAATGATCAGGATTCTTATTAGACATAAACCTCAGCCATCTGTGCTCTGAATCCAGACTCTGATGAAGGAGGCTTCCGAGTGGAGGCGGGTGGCAGAAAGCAGTGGCAGCCTCATTCAAAGGTTCGAGGAGTCTCGTGCTGACCTCGAGAAGGCCCTGCGGGTGGGCCAGACCTGTCTCAAGGAAAAAGGAGACCCAGACGAGCTGTTCCACAAACATAACGTATGTCAATAAAGTCGATAACCCCTTTAAATCATATTTAACTTGTCTTGTTCTTTTAATTTAGTGTGTAATTATTTGCTCAGGACTTTTTTGGCTGTCTGGATCAGCACATTTTGAGTGCTTTTTTAAAAGCATGTGATGACCTCACTGACATTATCTCTGATGAAGACCAGAAGAGTCTGCGGGAGACGGTCAGAAGACTGCACAAACAATGGAAGGTCACTTTCAGTTCCTTAGCAGAATCTTGAACATTGGAACATTGTTTTCTTTTGCAAATAGTTCAGAATTCATTATTACCATGAAGTTTTTCCCCTACCAGGACATCCAAGCCGAGGCCCCATCCCACCTGCTCAGACTCCAGGTGGAAAGAGAGAGACGTTTGGTGATGACTACATTACAGGTGTGCAGGGTTGAGCTAAGAAGAGAAGATAAGGCCCTGCTCACAGCCGGAAGTGAAAGATTGATCAAAGAACACAGGGTGAGATACAACATATACAAAGACATATTAAGATCATACTGATTCACATCTTTGGTGAGAAAACGTGCTTATGAATGTTAATGTTAGTCCTGGTTCATGGTGATCTGGTGCTGATCTAGCTGGTTGATTTGGTTTGTCAGCAAAAAATTATGGACAACCGGCATGGGCTTGCTGATTAAGCTGCCTGATCAAGGGAAGCTTGTTGGTTAAGAAGCCTGGTAGGGTCACCATCACATGCTGGTCTTTTTGTCAGGGATGCCATATAATCTGAGTTACATAATGACTGCTATTGAAATGTAAATAACATATTATATGTATTCATATTTGTCTATATAGGCTTTTTTCAGACTGAAGAACCCACTATCTGCATGTGAGAAGAGACTCAAGACAATGGAGCAGCTCTGTCATGATCTTCCAGAAAATGACTTGGGTCATCAGACACTAGATGATACCAGAGGTCATCTAGCAGAGGTCAGGAGTTTAGTGGAGGGAACACACGCGAGGCTCCAAAAGCATCCCGATAAATGGAGAGAGTGGCATGCCAGGTGAGATAGAAACATCTGAGATGGTGAGATCCTGGTCCCATAATCCTTTAAACCAGCCTAAGCAGCCTAATCATTCTCAGAATGTTTGCTAACATTCTGTAAAAGTTCTATCAAAGTAATTAAAAACAATTTTGCAGTAATGTTGGTTTAATTTTATTTAACGTTATATATCATATATATCAGAAATGTTGGTTGTTAGTGGAAAGTTTTAAACATTCTTATAATGTAACATTCTAATATATGTTAATGTTCTTAGAACATTCAAAATAAAATCTTTAAAATGTTAGTAACTTTATGGAAACCTCTGGGTTTTGTTAGTTGGGAAGCTGGTGTTAAGCTAGTTTTGGTCTACTAGCCTGACCAGCTGACACTGCTGAAAACCTCTTTTAAAACCAGGATAACAGAGTAGCATAACCACACTGAGAATCTGCAAAATCTAACTTGTTTAAGTTGTTCTTTTCACAAGGAGGACAAATTTTGTCCATGTTGGAATTCTGTATAAGATCAGGGACAAATTATTGTTACAGATTGTGTCAGAATCATATTTGTTTTAATGGGACTCTAGGTTCAGTGTGCTGTCTGGATGGCTTCTCTCCCAACAGGCAGTGCAGAGCGATGCTGGAATCTCCACTGTCCAGGTGAGCTGGCAGAAGTTCAGCCCTACTGCATGACTTCTATTCATCATGCTATGTATATGCAGATCGCTGTCTCCATTTTGACTTAACCTCATCTTTGCTATCTCTCTGCAGACACAGCAGCGGGCAATAAAGGCTCAGGGTGAGAATCTGGGCTGGCTAAGAGCCCGTCTCGCTGCGCTGGAGGAGATAAGTCCTGAGAGCGAAGTTCACACACAGAGAGCTGCTCTTGATAAACTTGCACAAGAGTTTTCTGCACTGCTGCTTTGTCAGTCTGAGGTGAAAGATTTGAATGCCGGGCAGTTTAGATATTTGCTTGAACCACTTAGTAGATGCCATTCTGAACACATTCTGAGTCTTTAAGGGTGAATTGTGTAATATCTGAAATATTAGCATCATTTTAAAACAATGGCTGTTGTTAAAGAGGCTTGCTAAAAAACGTCTTTGTCTGCCAAAGGCCATTCAGACAGATAGCCCCATCCAAAACACAAGCCATTAGCTGAGACAATAGTGCTCTGTTGACTTGCTCAAACAGTCATTTTGGTCCATCTGCAAATAAAGCTGGTTTAGGAGAAAAAATACATCACCTTTATATTCTATGTAACACAACCTGCTAGCTTGCCAGGCAGTGCTAGCTTGCAGTTAACTTAGCAATAAAAGATGTCTGCTAAAATATTATGCAAATGTTAATTTATGGCTATTGGCACAAAACTGTGTGTCCATGTTTGCATATTTGCATGTTTGCACATTTATTATACAGTTATCTGTGGGATGGTGGTAGAGTTTATGACTTTTTGTCTGGTGATGTATTACATGGTTGAATTTCTCTGTTTTACTGTTTTCTTAGGATGTTCCTGTTGCAGTGTGCACTGAGAGGAGCATAAAGGCTAAGAAAGAGGAGAAAAAAGTGGTTCATGAGGAGGAGGTGAAGGAGGTGGTTCAGAAGGAGGAGGAGGTGGTGGTTCATGAGGAGGAGCATAGAAGGATATTGAATGCTGAGAACGTCACTGAGGCCAAACAGATGCTTCTCATTCACCAGGTGGGGACTGTGAAATTCATTTTGCTGATGTGTAATACAATAGAAATGATGAATCTCTGCATCGGATTGCTCTGAATAAATGATGGTTTGTCCTGATCATTCTAAGATGTGACTTTCACAATCATTTGTTTTACTTTTCTCTGTTATAAATGTAAATGCATTTACTTATAAAATCTGAAACCCCAGTGTGCAAATGAGATGGATGTTGAGGAGAAATACCTGCAGGCAATGCTTTTAATCAAACAGTTATACACACCAGATTGTACTTTGAGATATTACTAAGAAATGTAGTTAATCCAGATACCCTTGCCTATGAAGGTTTGGCACACCACAATTTGTTGTTTAACGGTTCATCTTTGTTGTACTCACCTCGGTCCAAACATGTTACCCTTTGGCCTCCATGAAACAAAAGAGATGAAATTCAGAAGAATGCTGATGCTGCTGTTTTCCATAAGATTCAAGTGAATAGATATTTGTCAAAATAGATAATTCTATGTCATTAAAAATTCTACATCTGCTTTTGTGTTTCATAGAAGAAAGTAAGTCAGACAGTTATGGGACTGCATGAGTGTCAATCAAACATTTAATATTTCATTTTGTATTGTTTCGTCTTATTGCCCATTAGGTCACTGTGGGTGCATGGCAGGACTTTGAACAGGAGAGAGAGGCCATCTGGCAGTTTGCGTGTCATGTCAGTGTTTTCCTGGAGAGGGAGCGTATTTTCAGCAGCCTGGAGAACCTCACTTCTGAGCTGAGAAACGTTCAAGTGAGAGTACATACAAAAATATCTTGATGACTGTCAGGCTCAGTGTAATATTCATAAACTCCATGTGTTTGTTTAGGAGCTTCATGAGCAGAGCAAAACCTTTGCCGTACGGGCTGAATGTCTGGAGAAGGCGGCATTGGATATTAAACTTGGACCTCAGAATCAATCTTCACTGCAGGATCAGACCCAGTCCACACGAGAGAAAGTTCAGGAGATACAGGCCAGCCTCAAGAAAATGTAAGCTGGGTTTAGATCAATATGCTTGTATTTACTGTACATATACTATACTATACATCTTAATTCTTGTAGCTTTCTGCATGAAAGTAAACCTTACTAAAAAAACAGGAAATCCATAATCATGTGTATTTTAAAGTGACCTTTAAAATGTGACCTTCATGACCACTGTTGTTGTTGTGTCTTTGTTACAATAGCATATTAGACATGGAGCTGATGCACAGATGGTGGCAAAGTTTCAACAGTGAGTCAGAGGCTTTTTTTTCCTGGGTCTGTGAAAGTATGAGGGAACTTGAAGATGTCAGCAGAACCTCTGCCAATCTGAATGAGCAGATTCACACTGTACAAGTAAGCAGAGATAATGAAATTAACCACACAATATGGTCAATGTACTATAGCACTCACTGAGGAGCTACTGTAGCTCCATAGTGCTGGTTATGCCAAAATCATGGGTTTGATTTCCAGTGAACACACAAACTGATCATATGTACCTTGTGTTTTGTTCCGTTGTGTAGATGTTGAGTAAGGACTTAGAGGAGAAGGTGGATGTTTTAAGTCGACTGGAGGCGGAGTTTCAGGCTTTAATGCATTTCATCACTCCAAACGAGGCAGGGCGAATTAAAGCTCATCTGAAGCAGATTGGAAGGTATCGGGAGGAGTTGAAGAGCAGCGTGGACCAACAAGAGGCAGAGCTTCACTTCAGCTTAAGAAATACAAGGCAATTTACCCAAGATCTCAATGAGGTACCAGTACTTGCACTGTACTGTCCATCACTATGCCATCTGATTTATGAAAGACCTTTTAAAATTAAATATCTTATTTAAGATAATTAATTCATTTGGGCATGTTTCTTCACTGTTTTCATGTATGTAAGGTGGACGGTTTGATAAAAAGGCTACAGGAGAAACTGAACATGCCAATAACTTCCTGTACATCAGCATCAAGAACATATCAAACTCTTCATGAATATATGGTTAGTATCACAATAAAAGAAAACTTCATATGGGCAGTTAAATATTATGGGAGGTGTGTAATAATTTAATTGCAAACTGTATGAACACATTATGCATTAACTCGCCATTTATATTATCTAGATAATAATATTTAATGATTTAAAAATTGAGATCCATTGCGATGCCATTGAGTCCACTGGAGTAGCAAACAATTTAAAATATTGATGATTCATCGTGCACTAATTTTTTTGTCCAATGAAATGCTCTTTAGATGAGAATGCCCCTTCCCCTAGTATAACCTGCCTGTGACTAGTAATGACAAGCAGCAAATCATGGTCCACAGCTGTGACGTATACAATAGGCTGTTTTATGACACTATCGCTGTCTCTTTGATTCCCAGGATATATTGCAGCGTCTGCAGCAGCTGGGGCCCAGGCTGATGTCTCTGAGTCTGGGCTGCAGGAGACTGTCTGATGAAGGCCAGCTGGAGAAAGCTGTGGCTGAGCTTCAGCAAGCTCACAAATTACATACCCAGCAGGCCACTGATAAAAAATCAAAACTGGAGAACCTGTTGACTCTGTGGCAGAGGCATGTGTTTACATGTTTATTTGTTACATGGTGTGTCTGTTACTAAACTGAAAATTGGAATCAAGCGAAAACAACAGTGTTTGGCTCTTTGATTTATAGATATGAAAGAGATCAATCGCTTCTGCAGTCATGGTTGAACAGGTGTGAAACTCTCTGCAGTTCAGATTGTCCCTACCTGAGCACAGATATAACAAACCTAAACAGTCAGCTTCAAACACTGCAGGTGAGTGTGAAGTTAGACATTAAGGTTTGTTGTTGAATTAGAATGATGGATTCATTTTAAATTCCTCTGAAATACCAGGACATGCAGTCAGAAGTTCCCTTTCAGGGGTCTCTGTTGGAAAGTCTGGAGACCCAAGCAGAGTCTCTGTACTTATCAGCCTCAAAAGAACAAGCCACAGAGCTCAGAGACCTTCACTGCAACCTGGAGGAGAGGTGGTGTTCTCTCAGCACCAACATACCACTCAGGTGAAAACTACCTTCATTTCATTAATAAAATCAGTTTTGTGGCTTTTTGTTTATGTCCATTGGTATTTATGAGCTGGTGTATTTCTGGATGTAAATAAAATAGCTTTTTCTCCCTAAAATGTGCCACTTATTATCACCTAACTAGTAATAGCAAGTACCAAATCATGATCTGTGGCAAAAACCTGACGAAACCTGTAGACTATTGACTATTTAAATCCAATTTTTTTGGATTTAAATATTAAATCAAAAAATCCAATCCAATTCAGGTGCTGAATATGTAAATGGAAAATTAAACTGTTTATGGGGCTTTGAATTTCCTGTTTAATTTTAAACGTGAAAGATAATAGTTTATCTTCAATTTTTCCAGGATTCAGGAACTTCTGTCCCATCTTGCTCAGTTGGAGCAGTTCAGTCAGTCTCTGCTTGCTCTGACTCAGTGGAGTGAGAACTTCCTCAGACACATTCAAAGCACCTGCAAGGTCAACTTTGCTGATATAAAGTCTGTTGACTCTAAAATCAAGGTACATTAAGTTTTTACAGTGTATCTGCTCATCATCATTTCATTACTGCCCAGAGTTAAAATATATTAATATTGTCTATCTATATATTAATTGTCTCTTATGTCTAAAGGAGGATGTGGTCTCCCTCGAAACCCATAAAAAGTCATTGGAGGTCTTACAGCCACATATAGATGCCCTTAGTCTATCTTTGGCCCCCAAAGACCTGCAGCACCTTCAAACCAGGAGAGAGGACTGCCTTCAACTCTTTAGTGAAGCTCAAACCTTAGCAGATCATCGAGATGAAGCTCTGCTCAAACTAAAAGCTTTTTGTGAGACTTACAATAAGTCCAAAACCTCTCTTCAGATGTTCCAAGAAGCACTTGAAGAAAAAGAAAGCTGGGATAATTCCAAAGTCAGAGACATAAATCAGGAACTTGGGGAACTAGCTAAGGAGTTAGCATCTTTGGAAGTGCAGTCCTTTAGCCTGGACATGAGCCTGAACAAAGCACACTTACATCTGCAGGGATCTGAGGGGGAAAGGACATCCTGCAGAGAGCTAGTGGATGATGTTGTGTTGAGCCTTCAGGTGATTCAGAAGAGCATTGGAACAAAGCAGAGTGAAGCAGAGACATTGGCGACCTTTTGGAGCTCCTTTAGGGGACGGAAGGAGCTGCTACTGGGGTGTCTGGCAAAGCTGGAGGACAGAGTCAATGTACTGTGGCCTACAGAGGCCAATGTACAGGCCTTTCATCAGAGGTACACCAGCACTGAACCATTACTCTACTTTAACAGTCTTTAGGGCAGCATTGATTTAGCATGTTAAACATTCCTTTCAAAAAGTCTCAAGTCAGACATAGTAACTCTGGATCAGTAAGCAAGTCAGGAATCTCACCTAGTTCAGGAAGGAAGTGAGTTGTCTTGGTATAATTCATGATTCCTGTGTTTCTTTCAGATTTATTCCGACTGATCTATTCCTTTAATAAAAACAAAATGTAGGATTGGCACACAATTTTGTCTATTTGTCTATTTGTCTGTTTCATTTGGAAAACATTTGTTTATGTGCCACAAATGTGCATTTGATATAAACAAGGCTTTAGTTTTCTGTTTAGTTTGTGGTGTTTGAACATAAATATTTTGGTAATTTTCCTGTAGTGATGACTCAACTGTAGTTACACACTGTGCTAGAGAGTTCTGACAGTGTTCTGTATTATTGACAGGTTGTGGATACTGAAGCAGTTGGAGGAGGAGCTACAGGCCCTACAGCACAGTCAACTGTGGTTGGGGGAAAGAGGAGAACAACTGGCCCAGAGAGATTCTGAGCTAGCAGGGGAAGCCCAACGAGATGTAGCCTTGGTCCTATCCACCTGGGAGAGGATCAGGGGGATAATTGCGGAGGCGTGAGTATATTAGTATCCAGGTCTTAATACAGTATGTTTCTCATAGAAACTCTCTGTGATTGGGTAGATGAATGGTTTTTAAAATTGAACCTGATACGGATGACTAATGGGTGGGGGAGGCAGGACTGGGCCGGTGCTTTGATGGATGGATATTTTGACAGGTTGAGACTGTTGCTCTGTTAAAATGCAGTTTAAATGCAGTTTATCGTGTGTGCATTGTTTGATGGAAATGTGGGTGAGTCTCTAAATAGATTATGTGTTGGATTAAAGAAACTGAAGAAGGAGGGGAAGTGTTTTAAAATATTGCCAAGACTGCAGTGTTTGTAATGTTTGAAACCTAGCAATAATGCACGATTTTATCAATTTTATCAATTTTATCTACATTCTTTCTATATTTAGTTTATTTTTAGATTTTGATTAGATTAGGTTTTGGACAGTAAAATAAATTAACTTCTCTGTAGCTCTTCCATCTGTTACAGACCTGACTGCTTGTGTTTGTCCCTATATAGCCATGACCTGTGTGCAGTACTGCTGGATGTCTGTAGGGAATACCAGACCCTAAGAACTTGGATCAGCTCTGTTGTAGAGAGAGCTCATTCCATCACTGTGGCCCAGTTGGACCCTCACAACCCGGAGGACATCCGTAGAGCTCTGTTACGGGTTAGTGCCTCTTTGGGTCTCGGTGCTCCTGTATGTTCTTCCTATTACACAAAAGTTTAAGAATATGATCAAAAGCTCGCTGGTAATGTTGTTATCTCTGTTTGCTCAGCTTGAAGCAGTGAGGCCAGAGTTGGCGGCCACTAAGAAGGACCTGAATCAGCTCATCTGTACAGGCCAACGCTTCACCAGTGTGTTGAAGAAGCTTCCAGGGGAAATCGCGCAGATTGAAAATATCACAACAGAGATGGATAACGTTGTTGATCAGTGGCTGAATGTGAGTCATATATAAATGGTGTTCCTGTAGCTTGGCTTGGGTTGAAAATGGGTTTGGTTCCCATAGAATGCATGGATGGATTATTGTTATTATTTACACTTTAATGTACCCTGTATATGATGAGATTATGACAAAAATTGTGTGACTGAGGTTTGTCATTGTGCAGATCTCTGAGAGGATGGATACAGACATCAGTCTATTGACTCGCTCTCTTGAGCTGTGGAACGACATTAATAAAATGACTAATGACATTGAGTGCTGGAGTGCCATCTCTGTCAATGAACTCAGTAAGGGAACTGCCAGACTCCTATCCACTCATAACATGGAGGAGAACCTCACTGAGTTCAAGGTGAGGTCATTTCATAAAACTAGTGCTAAAATTCATTGTTTACTTTACTTTAGGGTTTAACCTTGTATTACATGATACAATGGTGAAATCTTTTAAAAATGAAAGCCATTATTTTTGTGTATGTGCAGCTGGAGTTGGATATTAAGGAGGATGAACTGAAGATCCTGCAGGAGAAGATAACAGAACTACAGGAACTGATGAAAACCCAGCACACACATACTAAGCTACAGGTAACCACAATTTGTGTTTAAAATCACAAATCTGTGTTTAAAATCTGTGTGAAACACCTATTCAGAGAATATTCTACACATGTTGGTGATGATTCAATGTGATGCACAGAATGTTTTTTGATGTTTTAAGGTGATGCTTACAGACTTGAGGAAACAGGTTTTTTATGCATCAGAGGTGTATGAACAGACCAGAGGCATGTATAAAGACTACATCTCCCAGAGGCAGCAGCTCCAGGATCTCATTGCCAAGATTTCAGAGCAGCTGAAGACCTCAGAGGATGCCCTGTCTGAGTTTTCAACATCCTCAGACCCAGATAATTTTGTTAAGATTAAGGTTAGTGAATCAACTGTATTTCCTGATAAAAGCCCAGTTCAGACCATCATGTCTATGTCTGGTTTATACTGTTTAGATGTGTAAAATTAGTTTTTGTTACAAAACTAGATGACCAATAACGTTTTACTGGTTACACTAGTTCCCACTAATCTGGTGGTAAAATTTGTTATTGTAGTCTAATTGTGTGAATCATGATACACACAATGCAAACAAAGGGTTATGTGAAATTTCCTTTAAATTTTCCAATCCACTTTTATTAGTTTATTTCCATCAGGGGTCTTGATTACTAGATAATATAATTTCATTAAAAAATATACTCTGTACATCCCATGCTGTTGTTTTAGGAGGTTGAGAGGTCACAGAAACAGTTGGAAGTGAGTCTGGATGTTGCTAGTGAGTCTCTCAGGGTGCTGTGTAGAACTTACCCAACTGTCTCCCACCTGGTCAAGAGGAATGAGGAAGTGACACAACACCACAGCCGCATCCTGGGGTCACTTCAAGACACTCTACTGCAGAACTTTAATGGTGAGTGAGCTTGAATGGTGACTTAACAATATACAGTGAATCAGACAGACAGACAGACAGACAGACAGACAGACAGACAGACAGACAGACAGACAGACAGACAGACAGACAGACAGACAGACAGATAGATAGATAGACAGATAGATAGATAGACAGATATATAGGTGGACAAGACAGTATATATAGTATATGTATAATATATAGTAAAATGTATAATATCTATAATATAAACAAAATGTATCTGTATATCAGAATAATATAAAATCTGTTATATTTATGTGCCAGTTGTGCATGAACTACAAAACTGTAGATGTAATTCTAAAACCATTAAATTGACTCATGAATAGTTGATAATAGATACTTTATTATTTATGTTTGTTAAAAATGATTCCGCACGGCACTCCTTGCCACACACCTGTGTCTCAGATGCTGCCTCTCCATTTGACATCATGACATATCCCAATGGAATCGGTTAGGGCTGGTTACTATGACAACAGAGAGCTGTGTACACACCTACACAGTCCACCTGGCCACACACAGCAACATCTCAACTCACATGTCTTCTTATGGAGTGTCATTCTCCCTCTGTTTCTATGTTCCTCCGGCAGAGAGAGCACAAGCCTTCCACTGTTGGCTGTCTGAGCTGAAGGCAGGAATAGAGGACTGCTTTAAACAAACAGGCGATGCTCTTTCCATTTCATTTAAGCAACATAAACTCAAGGTAGCGTCAAACTATAAGCTAATAGTCTTAAAACATTGCATCAAAAAAGCAATATGGTAAATCAATCATTTAACACTCCACCTAAAATGATTTTATTCCATATTTGAAATTTAGAGTTCCATTTTCAATTATAAATCATACATTTAACACTTTTAATAACAAATGGGTTATTCTGCCCCTCATGAAATAAGATTACGACCCTCATTTTTTAGATTGCCCTGGAGGAAGTCGTGGAGGGTGAGCAGCGCTTTACCAGATTGTGTGAGGAAGGAGAGGGACTTCTGTTGTATATGACTAAAGGTGATACTGGAGGTGTACGGGAGCAACTGGATTCTTGTCGGCATGCCTTGGATACATTTGCCGTGGAATGCAAACAGCATCTGCGATCTCTGGAAGAAAGTGCCAGCCTGTTAAATGGGTAAGAAAGAGGCAGGTGTAAAAAAGCAGCATTATCTACAAGACAAAACCTTAAAACGCTTTCCTTAAAAAAGTTTTGTATTTTGTTGTTATTTAAGGAAGTATTGCTATAAAAGTCTATAACAGACTTACACCAGTAATGATACTTTGAAGTGTTGAACCATACATGTACTGAATGGAAATTAAATTCAGTGTGTTGCATTGGTGTGATTAAGGCATGAAACGTGTGTGGAGGAGCTCAGACACTGGCTGCAACAGCTGGAGGAAAGACTGAAGACAGATGCTCCCCTGTGGGGTGAGCCAGAAGCCCCTGACTGCTCTGAAGAGCTGAGGAGAGTGGAGGAAATCCACAGAGAGCTCCTGATGAGGAGGTACATATGGTCAATCTGTGCATGTGTTTGTGAGCCAACACCTGTATGTGCGAATGATCAGTATATAAGATGATTATGAGCTGGTACATAGTTGCCTGCATGTGTTTGTTTTTCTCCTCTTTCACAGGGCATCATTTGAACATCTGTGTCAGTCTTCTCTCACCCTGACAGAGGGAGGGTGTAGATCACATAAAGACATGGCAAGAGAGTTGCTCTCGAACCATGAGGCTTTGCTACAAGGGGTCAGGAGTCGACTCCGCGGCCTGCAGGAGTACCAGGCGTTCGAGGAGGCGTTAAAAGCAGTGGAGACCTGGTTGCAGGATGTTGAGAGGAGGTTGGAGAAACTCGAGAACACAGAGGGGAATAAAAAGGAGGTGGAAGATAAGCTTAAGTGGGCACAGGTACGAGCATGATGATCTTAGGAAACATTAGAAAAGTCTGAACAATGATATATGGATGTGCTTTAAAAGATATTTTGCTATATTTTGAGCTACAAATATTACTTTTACAGTATATTAGAATTGTTACTGTGCAAAAATAGAATATAAAGTGATTCCCAAAGATGCTTCAAGCAAGCACAGAGTGGATGTATACTTCCATATTTCCTGTATATACAGAGGCAATTAAGTATGAACCTTAAAAATAGATATAGCTATACATAAACTATATGTATATCTGCATATATACATTTTATGCCCCCCACATTTTGTTTTGATTTGTTTTGCGAGGGTGTTATGCTTTATTTAGGCTTATTTAACTTTCTGGATGTATCATAAAATTATTTATCTGCTAGTTTTTACCCTCCATATATTTGTTTGTACCTATATGTAACATTTGACTAACAATCCTTCAGTACTATCTAAAGGGGAAGTCATATTTTTAGAACAGTTAGTCAGTAAGTATTTATGCAGTAGCTGTAACTGTGTTTCCTCTCATCCAGGATATCCTGCTTATGAAGGGAGAGGGCGAGGTAAAGCTCAACATGGCAGCTGGGAAAGCCGAGCTCTTCATCAAGAGCAACGGAGAGGTGGGGCGAAGACTGATCTCCCCTAAGCTTCAGGAAGCTAAAGACGCTTGGGCAGCACTGCTGTTGAGAGCCATGAGCTGCCACAGGTGCTGTGACCCTGTGACCTATGACCTCAGTAAACTAAGTGACCTTAGTGACTGTGGTTTTAAAGCTTTAGGTCAAATTGTAGTGGAAATTGATTAGGAACCAACCATGTTAATGGAAACATCAATAGTAATATAATACGCAGGGCCATTTAAGGGTTTTGGATCAAGAGAGATAAGAGAGAAAATATAGTGGTCTGTTTTACATTGGCAAGTGTGCTTGACTGCAGGTGCCAGCCACCTGGGCTTTTATTCAATTATACTTGTTGTCACTATGGTAACCAAGTTATTATCTGGCTCTATCAGTTTCAATTAACACCAAGAGTGTAATGATGGATCTGTTTTTTCTAATTATCTGCTGGATAATTTGGTCATGGTTTGATAGCGGGGTTCATATTGCACAAACTGAAAAGTGTGTTCAGGGTGATATAGGCGTCAATGTAGATATATGCTGAATAAACCAGTTTGCATTTTATGTTATTAGAATAAAGACATTTTAGAGTTACAATGAAAAAGTACAAGAATTTCAACATTTCCTAGTATTTTGTTGTAGTCTGTAATATTGTTGTAGTACTTTTTGTAGTATTTTTATAGTATAGTGTTTTGTTTAGTATTTTGTGGTGTTCCTGCAGCTCAATGCTAGCAGCGCAAATGTTTGGGGTTTCTCTGAGAACACATACTGATTAAAAAATGTATACTGTGTCGCTTTGGAAAAAGTTGTCTGCCAAATGCATCAATGTAAATGTATTTGATGTGTGTGTATATAATAACACACACTTAAACTGGCATAGAATCCAAAACCAATGTTATCAATGATTAATGTTATCCCAGCGTGATTTTAGAAAGTTTCAAAGATAATCTCGTGTGTTTCAATTCATACAAGGAAATTTGACATTCTGTGGAACAGAATTAATTATCAGTGTCACAAATTTGCAGAAACCTAAATATTTCTTTTTACAACATAATGTTTCATTGCTTAAAGTTATTATCTTCCATGTTTCTTCCTGTCCTGTTTTTAGCCGATTGGAGTGGACTGTTAATCAGTGGGATTTGTTTGTGGAGTCTTGTGGGCAGTTGCAGAGATGGCTGCAGGGAGTTGGGCTGGAAGTTAAAGGTCCTCTTGAGCCTCAGCTTGGACTGCGGGAAAAACGAAAGCAACTGGAGAGGCTGCACCTGCTGTCCTCAGATGTTGAGGACCACCAGGGAGCTCTGTGCTATCTGGAGGAGAGTGCGACTGAACTTTACAAGCGCACTGGAGATCCCGTCTTTAAGGAGGAAGAAATGATTCTCCTTAGGGCACAATTCGAGGATGTCAAAGCTGCGGCAGAGGTGAAGTGTTATAAATGTCTGTTGGAGGTTAACAGAGTTAATGAGTTAACAATTTATACATTTATTAAAAATATAAATTTTTAAAATTATTTTTAATTATTTTAATATGGTTTTAATTAATTTGACCTATGAATACTACTACTACTAATAATAATAATTATTATTGTTATATATGAGTTAATTTATTATTTTGTCCTATTTAGGAGCAAGTCAGGCTCTCAGAGGATGTTGTCATTGAACATAAGAAGTACATGGAAACAATCAGGGAGCTCACTGATTGGCTAATGGTTGTGGGTGAGGAGCTTCAGCAATGCTCTGACCCATCGGGTGACTCTCCCACCTTAAGTCGAAAGCTGAGTAAAGTTCAGGTAAGAAAATTTCTTAACATTAAGCTCCTATATAGAAGCAGTTTTTTCGATAATCTTATATTTCTATTGTAAATAGATTCAAGACATTTTCTATTTATATTGTGTGTTAAAACATCAGTCTAAAGTATTTCAAAGTCTTTATGAACCCAAACAAAGGAGGCACATTCTTTTAACAAGATGAGATGGTGTGAGATTGCACATAAAGGATGTGAGACATGGATATGCAAAATTGCATGTGTGTGTGCATGGGTGTATAAATGGACAGATAGGGGGACATGTACTTTTATTAACCCTGTGAGGGAAATTGCACCACAACAGCAGTGGCATGAAAAATAAAAGAAGCATAGTGCTTCATGTAACATATAACAACATTGCACATATACAGACACAATATTTACAAATAAAGGAATGCAGAATATCACACTCATTCACAAAACATACAAAATAACTAATTGCGTTATTACATTTACGCATTTGTCAGACTTTTTAAAAAGCAAAATATAACTATAAATAGACTTATAATAAACATAAATTAAACATTCAAATAGCTGGAAATGGTACATTTTGTGTGTATGTGTATTTGTCTGTGTGCTCAAATGTAGATAAAATAAGAAAATCGTGTACATTTGATTCCAAGGTCATGAGTTTTATATCTGATCCTCTCACAGGAATACAGATCAAAGAAAGCATGTTCCTAGATTTGACTTTTTAACAGAACTGCAGTATTTCTGTGCTGATTTGCTTGTTACCCCTTCTGCTCATCTCCACAATACGCTGTCAGAACATGAGGTGTGTGTTCAATGAGGAAGAAAATAAGAGTGAGAAAGATACCAGAAGCAGTGAGAGACCAATAAGAGGCGTTAAAAAGGGTGAGAAAGGAGGAAAGGGGGAGAATTGGTGGGAAATTTCAGTGTGTTTTACACCTTTATCTCCGGATAATCAGTGCCAGTCAGAGAGAATGAGATTGTTAGACAGGAAACAGGAAAATAAGACTACGCACATCAAATTTATTCAGAAGTGTTTTCATTATGTTTTCTTTTTTATGTTTGTTAGGGATCTTAACTTTTTTTAATCAACCTAACATTTAATCAATTAAAGTGAATTAAAACATTTTATTAATGCATTTGGTTTTTAATGTGCACAGTTTTTAATTTTTAAAACAAAAAATAACCTCACTGCAGAAAATAAGTGACAGGAAACATATCTTTGCCAGGCAGAGTGAAATTTTGAAGATTTTGATTTAAACACCTAATGATTCATACATTTTTTTAAACCTTTTTTACATTTTTATGTATTACCAAACCAATCAGTATTTAAAAATTTGAATTCCAAATTAAGTGATTTTATTTTAACTGTTACTTATGACTGTTAGTTATATGTCTGTGTGATTGTTAACTAGAATAAAATAAAAATGAGTGAATTACTGTATAAATTAATTGATGCATTTCTAATTATGATGTAAGAACATTACGTTCAGGCTGAAAATTAAAAAAGTACAAAGTGTGAAGTTTATGAAGATGGTTAGAAGTTGAATGAATTAAACAGGAGGAAGTCGAAAGAGAGCGGCGTTCATTTTTAAAAAGCGTGAAACTGAGATGCCAGACGTGATAAAGAACCGACGTGATAGAGTTTTTAACGCCGTGAGAATCGAGAGCCGCGGCGACAGCAGTTGAATAACACGCAGTCACCGATGCCGCAGTTTCCGTAGCAACTTTACTCCCCCTCTCCTCTGCTCGCTCCCTCCCTCTCCAGGAGCTGCTGGAGCGCGGCGCGTGCGAGGGGCGCGAGCGGCTGCGGCGTGTGCGGCTGAGCGCAGAGAGAGCCGGAAGGCACACGGCGGCAGCGGGCTGCGAGCTGATGGATGGAGAGGTGGCGGCCCTGGCTCGAGCCCTGCACCAGTGGGAGGGAGCATCTCAACGAGCCCGCGACGCCCTGGAGACGGCCGTGGCAGCCGCAACGGGGTCCGAGGAGGAGCAGACGCGGCTGACAGCGCAGTTGGAGGGAGAAATTGAGAAGCTAGAGGTTCAATTGAAGGAGTGGAGCGAGAGACTGAGCAGCGCAGAGCGGAGGAATAGCGGAGTTGCGGCGGTGGAGGGATGGACGGTCGCCAAGGTAATTGAGTACAGGAGGGAGAGATGGAGAACACGGGTGGATGGGGGTGCAAGTATAAGGTATTTAATTAGAATATAGATTATGTAAGATCTCACACAGCCACATGCTTTTTATAGAGTCTTAGGCACAAACATTTCAGAAGTCTCACTCATTCCAGTGTGTTGGATAGTGTTTGTCATATTTCTGTCACAACACCGGATCATTTACGAGGTTATATCCAGAAAAGGGCACAGAATATTTTTACAAAATACAATTATACATTTTTGATATTTCTTTTTAATTTGCTTTGACTTTCTCACTTTCTCATAAACTATAGTGAGTCGTGCTGTTTTTTAATCCCATCTGCTCACATAATTAAAAAAATGAAGTGCATGTTTTCTTTTATATAAATTTATTGTTTTTTTAGAGGCGGTCAATTTCAAATCGGTCACTGTTTCGCTCTTTTTCACTTTCTCCAATCATGCGTTTCCGGTGTCCGGACTTGTTTGTGTTACACGCTCGTTTGCGCGGCACCGGCTCCTTAACATCTGACAGCTGACTCCCATCGGGAGCGGGAGAGAGAGGGAGGGGGGCGAGGAAGGAGGGGAGAATGTGAAAGGAGGAGGGAGGAAGAGGGAGACAAGCGAGCGAACATGTCAAAGGCGGGGAATAGTGAATTAGAGCCTCAGAAGAGGGTGAAAGAGTGCAGCATGTGAAAAGGAAAACAAGGAGGAGTGAAAGAAGGAAGAGGAGGAGAGAATTCCGAAGAGGAAGTGTTCTGTGAGGGAAATCAGGGAAGCATTTCCCTCATTTTTTTAAAAACAGGGTCAGAGGGAGGGTGGAAACACACAGAGACATGACTGGGGCTCTGTTTAATTTCAAGCATGTTCGAAGAACTGGAAAGGATTCTTGCTCTTGCTGAAGAACAGAAATGCTTTTGTAAGAAGTCTCTGTTTAGCAGTTGAATAGAGCTGTGTGTTAACGCTCAAGTGTGTGTGGACAACTTTGCGAGAGGAAGCATCAAGTTGATAAATGAGATTTTGGACGTCAAGCGTGGCCTCTACACTGACACTCGCTCCTGCTGTGTGTGTGTGTTTGTGTCCGTCAGGGTGTTTTGGAGGGGCTGCAGGCAGCTGAAGTTATGGAGGAGAAGCTGAAGGCACAGCTCAATGAGCTGTATGGGTTCTCCGGTGATCTTGGTGCTCGGTCGGACAGGGTCAGTGCTCTTATCAAGCTACACAACAGGTGAGTGCTGGAGACATACAAGTGTAAGTATGAGGTTAAAGGTTTTAGAGTCTGTTTTTGTTTAACATTCCATTTCCTGGATGTTTGTTTTGTTTTTGCAGACAAGTAAAACATTGTTTCTTACAGAGCTCTCCAATGTGTGGCTGATTTTAATAGTTACTAATTTAGAAAGTTTTATGCTTTTACATGTCCGTAAAGATTTTAAACTTTGTTTAAAAAATCTGGAACATTTACAAACCATTTGCAATCCAGTTTTGCAAAGGCACTTTGTGCTGTGTGTATTATAATCATTGCTGTTTTTTTCAGTGTAAACCTCATTATTGTGTAAATCTGGCTTAAAGATTGTGCCATATTCGAAAACCTCACTGTGATTTTCCTAGTACAAATTATGTTGCTCTATTGGCTGTATTATTAAATGTATTATATTATTAGATGTTTGTCTAAAGTTTTTAGCATTTATGGAAGTAGTAATTCATGAAATAATGATAAAATATGGGGAACAGTGTTATAGCTGGCAAATATCCAGATCTGTGGTGTAAAGAAGGGCATTCAAGTGTCTGCAGATCTGACTCAGGTGCCAGGACTGCAGTAATGGGGTACAGAGTTACAGTCTTAGTAATATATGCAATACCTGCAAGTTGCATTCACTGCAAATTTGTGACTGCGTTTGGGCTGTAAGATTTGCATAATTCCTTTAGTCAATTAAGTGCTTAAACAACCCAAGTACACAACACTGTCAGCAGGTTCATTTTGTAGAATGCTTAGTTAATTCACCTGTTAGTTTATCAGCTGAGAGCTTATTAAAATGTTAAGCAAATAACATTGGTTGCTTTTATAAATAAAAATCGAGTAAGTGAATACAAAAACAAATGAAAAAATGCAACAAATAAAATTTGAGAAAATTATCTTGAATTAAAATAAAAAGACACAAATAAAATGCCATCAAAGTTAATGTTACTTAATGTGTATAATCGGATACATAGATGGACAGATTCAAATTAATTTATTTATAAATATTTATTTATTTTTATTTATCCTTATGTTGGTATGTTCTATTTTTTTTCTTTCCTTCTTATTTATTTGTTTGTTTGTTTGTTTGTTTATTTATTGCTGTTTGTTCCACCCTCACGTTTTATGTAATTTATTGTATTCATTTACACAAATGTATTGTGTGAACTGAGGTTAAGGAAGGGTTGTGATATATTACACCTCACAGTGCTACATCAAAAAAGTGCACGTTTCAGCTGAAAGCACCTGTCATGACAGCAGGCTATGCCTCGTTAGCATTCTTTTCAAGTATAGCAGCAAACAAGAAAAAACATGCTTATCTTCCCTCTACTGTCCACTTCAGCCTCATCCACATTCATATGTGTGTGTGTGTGTTTGTGTGTGAACACATGCTAGTATATTCTTGTGTGTATTTGTTCTGCTGCGTTTTCACTTTTTGGTACACAAACTTCCTCTGAGAGGGCCTGTCATTGAAACAGATGTCTGCACATCCCGGGCTAAAATAACCCCATACACATACACACATGAACACACGCATACATGCATTTTAACCTCCATCCCCCTTTTCACCCTGTGTGTGTGGGTATGTGTGTGACTTTCATTTGTTTTTGTGTCGGTTTTTCCAGTCTGAGCCTGCGAGCTTCCCGGGAATGCCAGAATAAGGAGAAGCTCCTAGAACAACGCTTCCGTTCCTCTCTGCACGACTTCCGTCAGTGGATGGTCAATGCCAGTATCTCCACTGCCAAATGCTTTGACTCCCCTCACAGCATCCAGGATGCCTCTGCTGCTCTCCTGAGGATTCAGGTGGGTGGAAAGGTTGTGGAATTAAAGTTCCCTGTCTAGGAGGGCTCTTACTAACTGGACAGGATTCAGGACTCGTGGATTATAGCCAGTTTGACCACAGCAGGTTGTCTATGTGCCTGTCATGTAAAAGTGGCCAGCATCTGATAAAGTGACTGTCTATTCTAAGGTCCCATGAGCCAGTTTATGGGACCACCATACGCCAAACATGTGCCAGACTGGGCTATTTATGACTTCAATTAGCACAGGCAAATGCACAGTAATGATGTATAGCTGTGATGAAAGACACAGTTAAGTCTGGACCGAACATGTGGCTGCAGAAATCTCCACAGATTTCTGCAGAATGCCGACACAGTTTGAGGGTTCAGAGCCTGCAGAAACGTGACCAAAGGAAATTGTATTTTTTCAGACAGACGGGACACTGCAGTGTTTTAAAAATAGAAACAGGGTGTCTGTCAACCAGTAATAGCTGGAGTTTATAACATAGACTGCTCCACCCATTATAATGGGATCGTTCGATTTCTATGGTATCATGATTGTTTTATATACTGTACATTTACATGCAACATTGTCAAAGCATTATACAATTATACACTACAAACAGTGTACAGCAGTCATAGGAAAAAATTATTGGTCAGTAATGACTTATTATAATATACAATATATACAGCTTATATTGTGCAATAAAATAGAATCAAATAAACATTGCTGTCTTTTAGATTTTTCTGTGGCGCACACACAAATTATTAAAATAAAATAACTTGTGGTGGGCTATTGCCAGTCATTCAATAAATTATACCTGAAAATTATGAGTGTAGCAGTTCTCAGTTCTGTTTAACATACGTTACCATATTTCACAATTCCACAGAATTCATTTGAATTAATGTAACATATCATGTAAAATATGTATCATTTATACATACAGATAAGAACAGAGGGTATGAAAAAATAAAGGAACAGTGTTACTGACAGCAGCAAAATAAAGCACAAAACAATAGGGATATAGGAGTAATGCGGGATGCTCATTTTTTATTTACAATCTCAGATTCAAATGTAGACCAATGTTTCTGCATGGCTTACTGCCCTGAACCACCGACACAGCAGCAGACATGCTTGGGGTCATACATAATTGCATCTGTACCGTTTGAGTGGAGAAAGAGGGAAGAGGAGAGTGTGTACCTCACAGATGGCAGGAGATCCCTGCCGGGTGCCTGTCAGTGTCGGCCCGTGACTCATCGCACTGGCTGCTCTCTGATCTGTGATAGTCTGCTTGTGTTTGTGTGGCTGATATCTTTCTCTTTCTGTGCCGCAGGAGTTCATGAGTGACAGGCAGCAGGGCCAGGCCAGACTAAACGCCGTCCTGTCATACGGAGAGCAGCTTAGTTGCGTGGTGGCTGCTGAGAGGGTGGAAACGATCAGGGCCAAAGCAACTGCAGCCAAAGATGATTGGATGAGCCTGATGGAGAACTTACAAATAAGAGAGACGATGTTACAGGTAGAGCTGAGCTGTGTGTGACCACAAGACTGAAATATAGTTTTGCTGTTTGTAGTCAGTATCAGGTAGCTTTTATGCCATCTACTGTACATGTTAATGTACTCCATACCCTATTTGCAGAAATACATATTTAATATTTATAGCCTTTCTTCTTTAGAAAAAACTTAAGCCTACTGGCTGTTTAAATAAAGACTGAGATACATATGTTAGTATGTCAACACAGGACATAAAACCATGCTCATCAAGTGAAAATGTCTGTTGAATATATGGCTATGTGTAATGATGATTTGGACCAATGAGATTTCACTGTTGAGTACCCAGTGCAATGTGACAGAAATAGAAATCAAGTGACCCACAAAATGTGGCAACACTTGTCGTGATTGCAGCTTCTTAGAGAGAAAAAAACTCAGATTAACATGAATAAGATTTATTGCTTGTCGCTTCCTCACGCTGCCCCCAGTTAGGATATAATGCCAGTACAAGTTTTGACAACTAGAGGTCATTCAATTCAATTTAACTGCCCCTGATGCACTATGGACATCTTGAGTTCATTATGAATTTACATGTGTTTTATGCCTTAGAAATTTAAATATTTGCTATTCTGTGATGTATCTATTTCTTTGTTGCTTTTCTTCTTATTTAATAAATTATTTAAGAATTATTTAAATGATGTAAATACATTCTTTTATAAATTTTGAGCATTTAAACCAAGGCAGCTGACATAGATTTGTCTAAATTGTAAGAACAACCACAGATAACGTCTTCTTTACTGTTGAGCTCTGTACATTAAACCACTGCGCAGACAGTGCTCATGTGCAACATGTGTTTTCAGGCCCTGCAGTCTCAGATGCAGGACTTTGAAGTCTGCGTGGAACCTCTGCAGGACTGGCTGAACAGAACTGAGACGAGTGTACAGGAGAGCAGCACTCGCCTCCACGACCTGCCAGCCAAGAGACTGGAGCTCTCCAAACTTCAGGTACTTTCAGATTGACAGACACTTCTTATTGACCTAAATACTAAAAATTAAATGACTGCTACTTATATTCTGGTCCTTTTTAGCCTTACCTAGAAAATAACTGTAATTAATTGATTAGAGGACAGACTAGTTATTAATTATCAATGAATTATAAATTTAATGTCTATGGAGAGCTTTAGGAAATCAATACATGCAGCATAATTACTGTTTTGTCTGTTTTTAACATCTTAAAAAGGGCCAATTCAACTATACACCCAACATTTAATTAAATTATCAGATGAAATCAACTAACTGTGGCAGTGGAATTTGTGGCACTTAAACTCAATTAAATCAGTTCAGCAGAAGCAGTATCTGTTTGAGATAATGAAACAAGCCCAGTCTGTCATTGTTGATTCCGCTGAGTCAAGCTTTTTCTGTACTACAGAGGATTAAAATGCGGCCTAATTATTATTTTTCCAGGGCAGCATCCCTCTCTAACTGTCAAAGAACAAAAACCTCAATGTACAAGCTCGCAATAATACAAAAGTGGAATAGAGGTCACAAAGATAAATATTTCTATTTTTGCCTTATCACAAGATCTTTTGTCTCTATTTTTGTATTCCTTTGTCGCCTGCTGGGCCCTTTTGTTTGCTCTGTCGGCAATTACATTTCCTGCAGTGTATCTGGAGAGTGTGTTGAGGTCCTCTGAGTGATTATCTAGCCCTCCCCTCTCCTCGTTCTCTGCTTTTACCCACTTTTCCTCCTGATAATCCTTTTATCCCCAGAGAGCACCCAACATGATAGACTCCATTATCATGAACTGTCTGCCTAAATGACAATTTCACACTGTGCTCTTTTTCCACCTAAAGAAAAAGAGCAAGAAATTTGGATGGTCTTTTGTGCTTTTGTGGATGTTGCCAAAGCTTGTGTTTTTGTGGCGTATCTGTTTAATCTTGATGTCATGTACCCTCCTCTTTCTTCTCCTGTGAACCCGGCTTGCCTCCTGACTCTCGGTTGCTCATCCTCAGACATTGCTGGAGGAGATGCACTCCAGAGAGTCTGAACTGGCAGAGCTGAGAGCGAAAGCACATGGGCTCTGGAATGGTCAGGGTGCTGGGAAGAGTTTTGTGCATCGGGTCTGTCAGTTAGCTGCATGCTACCTGGCCCTAAGCAACCTCATAAAGGTAACCTTCTCTACCTTTGTGTTAATCTCACCTGTTCTGCACTTGATTTTTCCATCATTACCACTGACTGCGATGGGAGAAATATAACATATTTCATATAACATATAACATATTTATGTTTTTTTTTATTGTAACTCTTTTGAATATAGAGTTACAGTAAAAGGGTCTGGTAAAGGTTTTAATTGCAGCCCCTTTTCTTGTGTTCTTTTATATATGATTATGCTAATTAATAGTGTTTCGTTTTTATTTCAATGCATATTGAATTCAACTGAATTACATTTTTTATAAGAACAGAACATTTAAAAATGTATTTAAAGAGATTTAGAAGAGATTTAAAAAAGGGATTAAAAAAATATATATATATATAGTTCATCCCCGAAATTCGACTGGTGGTTCAGTTTTTTCTCTTCTCTTCAAGTTTTGTTTGACCGTAATTTGTAAAATTACAAACTAATGTACTTGTCACTTATGATATACAGGGAGTGCAGAATTATTAGGCAAGTTGTATTTTTGAGAAATAATTTTATTATTGAACAACAACCATGTTCTCAATGATTCCAAAAACTCATTAATATCAAAGCTGAATAATTTTGGAAGTAGTTTTTAGTTTGTTTTTAGTTGTAGCTATTTTAGGAGGATATCTGTGTGTGCAGGTGACTATTACTGTGCATAATTATTAGGCAACTTAACA
>JAZGTK010000299.1:0-13286 GCA_036877625.1 Ambastaia sidthimunki
TTGCTTAAAACTGTAAAGAGAAGTCACGACTTGTTGCAGGTATAATAAATTTTCGAGCCAAAACGTTCTTAAATAATTACAATGATCAAAATAATAATTTAAACATATATTAAAATATTTATTATTTATTAACCATGAATTAACACGTTATTTTATTAACGCGTAGCAAATAATAAACAAATAGGAAACGAATTTGTATTAAAGCTATAACTACTATTAGATATGTTAATTCGATGTTCAAACTATTATTAGGCTTTTACTATTAGTTGTAATTATTACAATCCCGTGGAGTTATTCATCTTTATCACGAATCCAATATTAGTTGTCCAGAAATACATTGCGTTATGTAAACATAATACTATTAATATAACAACAACAACACGAGGATATAATCAATACAATATTAATCATACATGAGACAAGAAGAGGGATCAATTATTCTCATGCCTTTTCTGATATTATATTGATTAAATACGGTTCAATTCTTTCCTGAGTTCCTCTGTAACAGGATGTTTTTATTTTGCCTTAAAAGGTTTTGAACGTATTTTTCTTCACTCACTTGATACGTAAAAGAACTTCTTTATTAGCTTGTAAAGCGAATCACACGATGTTATTTACAATCTTATTTGCTGCCAGCAGAGGTTCGAAAACATCAGCCATCAGATCACTTTTAATGTTGCAATAACAGAATTCTTTATTTACAATTCAATTTGATTCGACATCAAATAGCATCAGCAAAGCATATTAGTTGACAACTTGCATAACTGTATTTAAATTTCTCTCGGTATATCTAACTTTGCATAAAAGGCTCACACTAAGATTACACACATCGATGCGGATGAACAGATGTTTCATGTGACCAATGGGAAAAAAATACATCGCGGGAGCGCGCAACACTGTAAGCTTTCTCCAAAAAGTCCTTATAAATTACATATTGCTTCGATTTCCCATTGCATCATCTTCATTCTCACACATAACAGAGGGTAAAATCAGGACTGTACAAATAATAAAACTCACAACTGATGACAAACAAAACAAACAATGAGCAATATTGTGACAAGGAGAGTGCGGGTGTGTGAGGAAATAGAGAAATGATGAACTGGGTTATCCTGTCAATGAGTCACTATACAAATATAATACAACTTCTGTAATATACAAGACAGTAAAACAGATCTAAGGCAATATGCTAAGTTTTAGCATTTCAAGGTTCTTGCATTTAGCTCTAAGAAATTGGCATACTATACAAAAAGACATTAAGAGTCTCAAAAAAACCAAAGACAAATCGTTTTAGGAAATTCAATCTTTACAATTCCATTGATTTATTTCTGTGTTTTAGGACAAATGGCTCTTTTGCACCAGGACAGATAAAAACACTAAAAAACTCTGCACCACCGTCACATCATGGCTTATATTTATTTTAAAATCTTGACAATCTTTGGACTTTGCAGAGGGTATAAGTTGTACACGTGCGACCTCAAAACTGGCTATTCTCCAGTATGGTTTTAGGATGTCAGTCCTTGTTCAAGGCATTTAATATTCATCACAATTATGATCGGAAAACCTTGTGGAATAAATGAAGGCCAAATAGATTTTTAACTTTCTGAAACGGATGACAAATGTTAGATTAATTGAGAATGATAACTGAATCAAGTTTTGTTTTGTATTTTTGCAGGTGGTGGGCAGAGTGAACATTTCACCCCATAGGATGTGAAATCAAACTTGTATTTACAGTGTTTAAAAGGAAAAGCGAAAGCTATACCAAAACACCAGGTATATTAGTACACAACCACGGCACCTTCAGCGAATAATGACAGAGCTGGGACAAACTTCAGTTACTGCTGGTAAATACAGTATATACTTAAACATGTAGTTTTTAATACACCAGCCTAAACACAGAGATGACATGGCGGTATTTGCAGCGAAAGCGAAAGGCTGAGGATCTTACCCCGATACAACATGTGCGCAGACATGAGACGATAACACAACGAAAGTGGTATGTGTAAGTCTATCCATCAATTCAAAGGCAAGGAAGTTTGGCTTAGTCTATTAAAAACATGAGGAACCGTATTGCGTAAGCTACAGCTTTAAAAGTGTGAAGTTCACGTCTTGTAGTGATGAATTCTAGAAATAAGCAATATATTTGTTATGTTTCCACTGATTCATGTGAACTGAGGGGTC
Organism: Ambastaia sidthimunki; assembly: GCA_036877625.1. Taxonomy (NCBI): domain Eukaryota; kingdom Metazoa; phylum Chordata; class Actinopteri; order Cypriniformes; family Botiidae; genus Ambastaia; species Ambastaia sidthimunki. The sequence goes on from JAZGTK010000299.1 coordinate 2,179, forward strand.
AAAGAAAACAGTCTGACGGGAGATTCCGAGTTTTGCCGAATTTGTCCGAACACCGGAGTTTTCGACATATAGAGAACAGAGAGTTTGAGTTTAGTAATAGCCACGTAAAACATCAGCGCCGCTTTCTTTTTTTGGCTACACCAAAACTAAAAACTGCTTTTCACTGAGAAACACATAGATTCGGACATCATTTGTTTTTCGTTTTTCTCAAAATATAAACCACAATAAAAAAGTATCTGTCTTTAATACTGAGTCTGAACTGGGGAGCAAAATGTGTCTCCTGAAAAGTCCTGTACAAAAATTACAAAACAAAATCAAAGAAAAAAATCTCAAGTAATATTTATTGCTTGTTGTCTTTTCTTACACACACCGGATTCTGGTTGTAATAATATCTGGCATAAGCACATCACTCCACACAACAGAAAGCTTCAGTGTTGAGTCTATGGCTGTGTTGGGTTCCTCTGGCAAGGTTCCCAGCTAAAGGCTTTAAAGCAAGCGAATATCTGTACACTGTACACACAGCACCCTCCCAAACCCAGGAAAGACCATCGCACCCCAGTTCCCCCACCTTAGTACCATAGGAAACAGCTAACCTGCCTTCCTCATCTTCCCAGTATCATAAACCTGCGAGAGATGCCGCACTAATTCCTGAAACAGTTAAGACAGGACTTAGGGGAAGGATGAAGGGGAAAATATATTGAAATTAAAAAATAAATATATATACGAAACAGATTTTTCCCCATCATTGGTATTTACAATCTATCAGAATTTAATTTTACTAACCACAATCAACTTTAAAAATCATGTTTTTATCTGAAACTACTGGACCGAAGAAAATAAAATCAATAGGTTTGTTGAATAATTTTTTACACAGAGGCATTCATTGTATTTCTCATTGCCTCCATGTGATTTTCTCTCTAACTGATGATTCATAAAGAAATCTACACGGTTTAAAAAACTATACATCAGAATAAAACTTAATTAAATACACAATAAACCTCTAAACTGTCTAATTTTACAAACCGTCATCCGAGTTCTACGTAGAATCCATTTTAACATCATTCTAACTTTATTTGCACTCTGAAAAAACAAAAATAAAAAAGGCAAAATGGCTGAATTTTGAGCGCACGTTTCAAATGCAGTCTTGCCCGTTTTGGAACGTCAGATAGGAGTTGGAGAAAAAGTGTGTGTGGGAGGGGTAACAGACTGTCTTTTACGAAGAGCCTGAAGACCAGAAGAAAACAAAAGCATACAGGAGGGAGGAATACATTCATGGGAGACACGGATTCAGATTCAACAGCTGCTGAGTCTTTTTCAGGGGAGACCTAAGTCACACTACGGTGAATGCAACAGAGCAGAAAAGGGCTTGCAGTGTGTGTACCAGAAAGAAGGCCAACTGAGGGGGGCTCTATTTCCAGAAGATCGGCGTGTCAGTGTCTGTGTGAGAGAGTCCAACCCCTCTGAGCTCCAGTACCCCTGATGCATCCTTTAGAGATGTCCAGTAGGGGGCAGTAAACAGGATCTCTAAACACCCATCTGGCCCCCAATAGCAGCTTAAATAGCACAGCATCACTCCAAAATCTCCTTGATAACGCTGCAGCTGAAATTCACTCATAAAATGTCTTCATAACACTCCACTTAATGCATCAGGATTTTGTCTGCCCCGGGTCAACAATACTTCTGCTGTGTGAGAGAGAGAGAGAGAGAGAGAGAAAAGAGAAAATCTTAGACTGATGTAATGTAACACGAATTACAGAATTTAATTCAACAATGCATCCATAAAATCAAACATTAATACAAATCTACTTTGTTTTGATATAATGAACCACACTTTCCAATACAGACATTGTATTACATGGTATCTGTAGCCCTAAACCTACAGACATCCAAGCGTTGCAATAAATCAAGTGAAAAGTACTTTTTACAAGCTCTTATAACTCCGTTTCATGCACACCTCAAATGTGTTGTAATGCCAAACTTTGTCTTGCCATGAAGTGATAATTACAGCTAAGAAACAGAAAGCAATAATTTGTTAAGCTGTAGCTAATGGCAAACGCTAAATTATTTAAAGACTAGTGACTATACGTGTAGCCTGGGAATAAATTAGTGGAGTAAGATTTCAAGAACTTATAGCCAACAAAGTGCACACAATCAAACCAATGCAACTTGGTTAAATATTTATACTATTTAATGAATCTTAAAAGCGGCAAAGGTCTGTGTAAAACATCTTTACTACGCAACTGGCGAGAGAGAACATCATGTATTAAAGAAATTATTTAAACATATTAAAAGAATGTTGGTACAAACAATCAAATGTGAACAAAAATGAACATACAATGAACGCAGCCTCTAAAAAACAAGCAGCCATGCATGTGATGTAACACTCCAACATGACCTAATTTACTTATTGTCAATGCATTTTTTTTTGCTGCTTTTTCACTAAGACACAGGTTGAAATTATTTTCTGTTATAATCTTAACTTGCATTTATCTCTGAATATTCCTCTAACTAATAAATAGTGAAGTATTTTTCGGAGTGATGGCCTGGTGGACAGCGCTCTGACATACAGTGCATTGCATTGTGGGTAATTTGAGTTCTTCGTGTGAGTGTATGTGATGGTATGTATAAAACCTAAAGTGACGCACAGATCATACTGATATTAGCACTTAAAGTCTGTCATTTCTGCAGATACGAGCTCTTTATTCACCTGAAGTTGGCACTAATTGTCAGTGACTAATTATATCACTTTGCATCATCTCTCATCGGCAAAGTTACCCGGGATAATTAGAGTAAATTATTAACAAGCTAGTTGCAGTCGACTATGCTGTTTGGTGACCTCAGACACTTAAGGTCTGACCATTAGACAATCAGCGTCTAATGGTTTAAGTAAATAAATGCATGCAATAACTCCACAGAGTATCGCTTTTACTAAATTCCTGTGTGGAACATTGAGGAGTTTAAATGCACTTCATTAGCACAGAATAAGTTTGGGTTTCACAAGCTCTGCAAAGTAGTTTCAGATACAAAGTAGTTTTAAAGACGTGTCTTAAAAACTAATCTGAGCTTTTAAGCCATCTAATTCAGCTGAGTGTGTTTGGAATGATGAAGCTTGTATGGTTTCCCCAAAAGGCAATAAATTTTGACACATTATATAGAATGGTGAAGTCAGTATTCTGTTATAGCTGAAGTGTCACATGACTCTTAAAATGATGTAAAAGTCAGGATCCTGCACTCTGTAATAAAAGTGAACAGAATCTTGGAATATTACTCTTGGAATTCCAGTCTTAAAATTGGAATACAAAGCTGTTTACAAGCAGAAACCAAGTAACTTGTCAGGAAAGAGTTTTCAGACTTGCATTCTAGCATTTCAGGTGTTAAATAAGCCTGTTGTATATGTCCATCGCACCTAGCCATGAAAACTACAGAAAAACAAATAATGAAAAATGTTTAATGTATTTAAAGTGGCCACACATGCAAAATGGTGCATTTTGTGCATCAGTCTAACCTGTTCAGGGCCCATGTTGGACATACCCCCTGCAGGCCCAGAGGTCATAGAGTTCATGCTCATCTGGTTGCCCATTTGACCCATGTTGGTCGAGTTGGTGGCCATGGATACATTGAGGTTCATGCTGTTACCGTTGTACATGTTGTTGTTGACCTGCTGGCCAAACTGAGGTGGTGACTGCTGAGTGAACATACTGGGGAGGGAATTGGGTGAAGTTATTAAGACACTTCCAAACATATTGCAATATTGTATTGGATAGTGTAATAATGAGAAAGTCTTGAGATGCATATTACTGTAAATAAAATGTTTCATCTGTTAATACAGCACATCTTTACTTTTGCTTTGTTTTTTTAAAATATCATTATGGCTGCAAATGAACTACAGAAATTTTCATGGAATAAACTAAAAGCCACCAAAAACAGAATAAAAAGTAAATAGCGCAAATATGTCAACATATAATTTGTAAAAAGTTATAAAAAGTTGACTTGATGTAACACTTCTGTGTTGAGTGTAATGTGGGAGGTAAAACACCTGTTCATGTTGCCCTGTGTCCAGCCATTCATGTCAGGTGAGGACTGGAAAGAGTTGTTACCCTGTGCCTGTTGCATCATGGGACTTTGGGCATGGCCCATCCTGGGAGACATGAGGGGGCTCTGAGGGGTGGCAGCCCCACCAAACCCACCATCTGACTGTTGACTCATACCTGATACACACACACACACACACACACACACACACACACACACGTAAGGTGACTGATCTTGATCCTGACTTGAAACCAGCATAAATTACAGAATCGTAAACATTTATAAAAACATTAATTTACATTATACATACACATTCTCTCTTTCAGACAAAACCCACATTTAACATCCTCTTGCACAAAGAGATTATTTATAATCTATAAAAGTATGACACTGTCAATTAATTTAAATTAGGGCTGTCAATTTAACATTATCTTTAAATGTAATTAATTATAACAAAATAACATGGAAAAATTAGTGCAATTAATCATGTCCCTAATCTAAAAATGTCCTTACAAAAACACTTTACAATTAAATAATGAAACAAAATGGATTGCTGTGAACTGTAGGCCAGTAACAGTCTTATTTTTATAATTGACTTGTATTGTCCAATACAAAACCGCTCTCATCTGCCATAATTTAAAAACAATTTCTTCATTTAATGGCTATTCTCAGCAAATTGCATTGTGACAAATTCAATTATTTGGCATTACCATGTTATTAATTCAATAATATTGACTGACAGCCCTATTTAAATGTAATATAAAATAAAATGCAGCAAATTAAAAACAAATTCACATGAACTCGCAGAATCTTTCAGTTTCCAAACTAATTAGCTGATCATAATTTTTATAATTCCAAAGCAGAAATCCTAAAGATCATATTGAGAAGAGTTTCAGCTCATCTCAATCAATAGTGAGGAATCAGGAGGGACGGAGGTCCAGCATGATAATAGAGGGGTATAGAGGTGTTAAGCAGGCAGTAGGGCAGTTACGCATGCAGGTTAGTGTTAGCGGCTTCAACAGCCTGACAAAAGGTGTGGGCAAGGAAAAGGGGCGGGATTGGGGGCGGGGCTGGGGTTCGGTTCACCGCATAATTGGTTTAAAAATCAACTGCTCCGCTTCCACTGATCACCATCAGCCAATTAGTCTAGGACACAGACACTGACACATGACACAGCTCAGGCATAAACACAGCACAGTTATCAAGAATTTAACAGATCCTAAGCTTTGCATTATTGATGTAATGGCTCTGGCGAAATCAGTAGTTTATTTGTTACATATAGGTCTACTGAAATGAAAAAATGTGAATTCACATTCTACTCTAACATTATTAAAACTATTTCATGTTACTTAAATAATATAAAGTGCTAAAATTCAACTAAGACAACTATTAAAATGATTTTTTCCTTGTACTAATACATTTTATAATACAATATAAAAGTCTCAAATCTGATTCATTAATTAGACTAATTTTCCTACAAAAGTTAAGATACTAGCTAATGCTCTAACAAGCTACTAAATTACACAATGCACCTGACCATTGCATTACTAACACAATCATGTTAATTGTCTCTGGACGTGACTCATTCTTTCCTGCATGGTCAGATCACACAAGTTAAGCTTGTAGTGTGTTCGCAGGTGTTTGTGTGCATGTGTGGTAGCGCATGACACACAGACAGAGAGAAAGAGCAGCCAGTACCTGAGCTGGGGAACTGAAAGGCACTGTGCTGCATTTGAGGGCTCATAACAGCCCCAAACTGTCCGCTCAGACTGCCCAGCATCCCCTGGTTAGCTAGACTCATCTGAGAGCCATGCATGGCGCTGTGGGAGAGAAGCTGGGGGGCGGGGAGGTTGGGGGAACCTGGGGAGAAAGGGCTGGTGGAAGGAGGCGGCGAGGCCAGTCCTGTACCGTAGTTGGGAGGATAGGGGAACTGCTGGGGGTTGGCCTGGGGAATCCGGGGGTTGTTCATGGCTCCGGGCATGGCCGCAGCTGCGGCGGCGGCCATGTTGGGTGGCATGTTGAGTCCCTGCGCCCGCATGGCCATGCTGCGTTGCTGCTGCTGTTGTTGCTGCTGGCGTTGACGTAACTGGTTATTCAACTCTCTTTGCCGCTGGGCTAGCATCTGAGCGTTGATTGTCCCCTGTGAGACAAACCTCTGTTTACAGGTGTTCTCGAGACTGGTTTTGGTCAGCATTAGCACACAAGGAAGCAGGAGGAAAGTGAGGTTTGGCGTACCTGATTCGGAGCATTTGGTCTTAGAGGTAGGTTCATATTTGACACTCCAGTCATCTGATTCATCATAGGCTGTCGATTCTGGGAGTATAACATCAACATGAACCGTTCAGAATGCCAAAAATCTGATTTTATGTAGCAAACTAACATAAGATACAGAAAACATAAACTGCAAAACATACAAAATATCAGCACAATATTTGACCGCTTGTCCAATGAAATTAGTGAATTAGAACAAACAGTTGTATTCAACTCAACCATTACAAAAACAAACCAAATTACCATAATGCTATTATTATGCATTTAAAAAAATGTAATTGTATAGTAACAGTTTTTTTCATTAAAAACACTGATCATAATATCAAATAACCAGGATCTAAATAACTGAAAATTACCCCTAAATAAACCCAAAATGAGGTCGAGAAACAATTCATCAAACGTACAGCAGGGGGCAGCTAACAACAGACAGTATTAAAACACAGAGCATGACTTCAGTGGAATTTATGTTTTACAATAATCATTAAATGATACAGTAAATATTTAGAATAATAAAGCTGAATTAATAAAATAACTTTCCATGGATTACCATCTAATTTAAATATTTATATACAGAATTTACTTGATATATTTTAGAATTTGAGAAGCATTTTATCCACATATTTGTGTGTGACAGTGTACCTGCTGTGCTTGTAGCCTATGTTGAAGCTGCAATCTAAGAGTATTGGGCTGGTTGGGGACGACCCCTGTGGGCCTGAGGCCCGGCCTGGCCTGCATGCGCAGCATTGGGTAACCGGGCCTCTGTCCCATTTGCCCCGTCATTCCATGAAAGCTGGGGTCCTGCATGGGCGCATATCCCCCCTGCTGCATGTGGGCTGGGGATGCCGTGTACTGCTGCTGGCCATACATGGGTGGTTTCTGATCCATCATCATGCCAGGGTCCTGACCGGGAAATTGGTCCTGCTCTACAGGTTGTGCCTAAACACACACAGGTGAACACACACCGTTTAACATTAAAAACCAATAATTCACATGAAATTCATCTTCACATTGTGAGGTGTCATATATAAGTGGAGCTCTGTAAACACACACAGGCCGGATTTATAAATAGCTGGATTGCCATGCCAACTTTTTGTTAATTAAAGTGTTCCTGTAGCTCAACTAAAGACAGACAACAGCGTTCAGTGCGCCATAAGAGTACCACAGTACCATGGATCATGTATCATGGTTCTTCTGTTTGGTTTTGAATACTGTTATACCTCTTATTTATTTATTACCACTGTGCGGATTGTTGCTACTAACAGTCAGATACCCAAGGAACACATACTGATAAGATGTATAACTTGGGGATGAAAAAAATACCTGCACCACTAATGCCGGGATACCAAGTGCACGATCAATCTCTTCTAAGCCATCAAAATCTTTGAGGGCGGTGTAGAGCTGACTGAGCAGAGCCCCCTCATCAGCCGGACCCTCGGTGGCAGCAGATAACAACACGTCCTCCTGAGAACTGCTGTACATGGAGCTGACAGAGAGCAGAGACCCTGATTAAGTGTCAAACTGATAAATGAATCATGCAACACCCACCACATGATTACACATCTGAGTGTGTGTGTGTATGTGTGGCTATTCACTGCTGCTGGGCTATGGAAGAAATACATTTACATGTGTACACTGTACACACCTAGTTTGTGTACCAATAAAGTGGAAGGCCTAACAATGGTGACAATAATAAATGTTGTTTACCTGTTCTGGTTCCCAAATGGCACCGGCTCTATAGGCATCACGCTGTCTGGCCATGGAGCCGTTTGATTGGGCGGTGCCTGTTGCTGGGGAAACTGGTGGCCAGCCATGCCCATGTCCATGTTTGACTGGGCTGAGGAAAGGATAATAAAACACTTAAAACTGTAGAAGACAGGAATTCTTGGTTAAAACAAAAATCACTGATCGTTTTTTTCTTCTCCAGACTTGCTGGTTTTTAATTTAGTTAGGGTTGGGGTTAGTCCTACTTTAGGTTTAGCATTTTCCTGTTAGAGTTAGTTTAAATTCTTCAGTATATTTAGTTTTTATTTTTATTTTAATATTTTAGGGCTACCAAAGTCAATGTACGAATAGATATTATTTGTTTATCTTTCTCACATTTAATTAGACAGGTTACAGAGGTTTCCAACTTTATAAGATACAGCATCGGAAACTAAAAATAATTCTTGATCATTTTATTTAATTAAGTTTAGTTTTGAAGTCTTGGAAACAGTGTTTCTCACAGCTCCAACATCTCAAAGAAAGTGTCTGTGTACCATTAGACATCATCTGTGACTGAAGCATTTGTCTGGGTCCCGGCTGGCTGTTGGGTCTCATAGGCATTCCAGCGCCAGAGTTGGGCACCATTCGGGCGTGAAGTGCAGCCTGCTGGAGAGAGTGCTGGCCAGTGGGAGCGGCTGTCGCAGGCGAGGCTGCATTGCTTACAGGACCGGGTCCCTGTGTAGCCCATGTGTCCTGTTGCATACCTACACGAGGGCCGTTATTACCCATAACACCTGCAAGATGTTGAAACACACAGCAAGAGAAAAAAAAAAGAATTTTAAGGTTACTTAAAATATACATGGATTTTGTAATATATAACATTAATATTCATCAATGTTATATATTACAATGTTATATATTATGTTATATTCATATATAACATAAAATTCTATCAGTAAATAATGGAGATTTATTTAATTCATCAGGATCTGATTGGATGGTGAAATGTGGGCTACGATACTATTGGCTAATATAATTTTCCTCCATTTCCTTTCCCTGCACCTTTGATCTTGTCAACAAGACATTTTTATTTAGACAAGAAAAATATCTATTTTCTTAATAATAAAATGAACAATAACATTGGTAATATTTATTAAAAAGGAAACAAAGAACAGAATCAATTTTTAGTTGATGTTGAACACAGTAAGTTATCTTTTAGCTCTATAAAGCGCTTCTTATAGACCCCTTTGACAAACCGACTAACTGACAATAACATCTTTTAATTTTAAAAACTGTAATGGTTAAAGAAAGCCGTCTTTCGACATGCAAACGCCAAACCAGAGCGCCAGCAATACTTTCCTAAGGTTATGAGTCATTCATACCTAACATTGCACAGCCTTATGCAAGCGACAGCGTACCAACAAGCGCAAACCACCACTCACAAACACACAAGCACGTTCTGCATGCACTCGGGGGGGGGGGCTCGCTTTTGATATGATTCAACAACTGTCCATGTCCATGCTCTTCTACACATTTGCCCACCTTCTAACCGACACCATCAGGCCTGACTGTGTATTACTGATCAGACTGAAACTTCGGTTTAGACACGGTCTGGGTGGGTTTGGAACATTTTGCTTAGTGCTCAGACTAAGTGTTAAGTGCAGGGGAAGCCCTAAACAACACATGCACAAACAACTCCAAACGCAGCAGTCTTCCTGTTCATCTTAAATGTTAGTTGGCAGGAACGTCCATCCCAACTGGCCACTAAATTAGGTGTTCGTGTGTTTGGACACCCTTTCATTGGAAGCATAGCGCAAGCATGTCTTAACGCTGTACTTGAGGTGGATAAATCACTTTAATAGCTACAGCCAATGTAAATATAGCTAACTTATTTCGCCATGACACTGTAATGAGATATCAAAAGGCGAACGCAGGCGTACGATGCTGTGAATGCTGTTTAAACCAGCCCTGGCAGGTAGTCAAACGCTAATGGACGAACTGTTTTTTTTCTATATTTTTTTGTTATTGCACATTCGGAGTTATGGTTTCAACACTGCCCTTAAACTCACCTGCATTGACCATATTAGGCTGATTAGCCATAACACTGTGGTTTCCCATCATGCCTTGCTGCTGCATGAGTGGGTAGGGGTTGCTGTTCCTCATCAGAGGGTACTGACCCTGAGTGCCTTTAGCGGGCATGTTCATATCCAAAGAAACGCTTCTGACAGGGGGAGCTCTGCCCGGCTGACCGGGCCTTGGACCAACGAAATCTGTATGCACACAAACACAGTGAATATCCAGTAAAGTGATTACACGGAAATGCAAAAGAGATCTAACCAAATACAGCAGAAGTTTACCATTACATCAACCGTGTGGAGAATAATTCTTGGGTTTTAACATTTTCTTTTCTATATAGAAGTCACTGGCACAATGCCAGGGTGTTGCTATGCGGTTGCTAAAGTGTGTAGTGTTTTTTGGGCACTGCTATGAGACGTTTACAATTATGTAAGCCTCGTGTGTAACATTTTTAGGATTATTAAGATTTTAACACCTTTGTTCTATATATAGAAGTTACTGGCACAATGTCAGGGTGTTGCTATGTGGTTGCTAAGGTGTGCTGATAAGTGTTTTTTTTTTTGCACAGCCGGGGTGTTTCGAGAGGTTGCTAGGGAGCTAATTAGTAGCCAATGTTTAAAAAAAAAAGTCCAGTCAGTCTCTATGATATTCTGGTCTATATGTACGGCTTAGGTCCCCGCTTTTAAATAAGACTATGGGATTTTGATTCTGTATGAGTGTTTTACTCACTCTGTTGGCTCACAGCCTGTAGTGCTCTCTGTTGCTGGGGGCTCATGCTGGCTCCGCCCTCTCCAGTCATCTGCAGGATGTCATTGATGATTGACTGTTTGTCCACAGCAGCAGGCAGAGATACAGGCCGAGGCTCAGAGAACAGACCCGGCTGACTGTTCTGTAGATCATCCAGGATATCATCCAGTTCACTCGACTGCCACACACACACACACACACACACACACACACACACACACACACACACACACACACACACACACACACACACACACACACACACACACACACACACACAC
>JAZGTK010000299.1:13336-41198 GCA_036877625.1 Ambastaia sidthimunki
ACACACACACACACACACACACACACACACACACACACACACACACACACACACACACACACACACACACACACACACACACACACACACACACACACTATTTTATTCAGCTGATATATATAAATATAGCAACTTTTGTGTAAAAAAATGAAGTGTATGTCATCTGTCTGCAATGCAACAACATATATATATATTATAAATTTATTTATAAGCACCAAGCACCTTCTTTGCCGATAGTATATAAAAAAGCAGAAAGCAATTAGATAAATATTTTATTTTTTATACATATCTGTTATCTTTGATTTTATTTTTTATTGCATTTATGTTGCATTTAACAAACTGGTGTAGTCACAATTGTTTGGTATTATGACTGGGCAAAAAATATTTATATAATGTATTTATAATACATTTGTATTTACTTCTCTTGTAACAAAATTAAGCAACATCTTTAACTGAGCTTTACATTTTTACATTTTTATTAAAATAAAAAAATTGCCTTTTAAATTTCATGTTATTACACAAGCTTTAATTCCTTCCTTCACTCACACTAGTCTCAATATTTGCCTGAGAATAAATATGACAGCAAGTATAAGCATGAGCCAATGTGAGCGCATTAAAACAGAGATATGATTTAACAGCATCTGCATCTCTGACAATAAGTTTGAATCAGTACAAGCTGTATGGCAATAAATTGACACAAAACTCTTTAAATGGATTCAAAAGTCTTGTGGGTTCAGACCTCAGCAGGGGAAACGCTATCTGTCTGCTGAAACACACCCTTCTCTCTCCCTCTCTCTCTCACACACGGCCACTAGGAATCTAGGACACATTTCACATTGAGTTAAAGGAGGCTAGCTGATCACTGCTCCATTTGCCATGATTCAGTTACCATCTGTAAATCCTAGATTACTTCTCTATCAGAGAAAGATCTTCTAAATGCATTCAGGCAAACACTGAATGCAGCATCGCATCGGTTCATAAATACACCATCGATTTTATTTCAAATGCGTTCGTATGCCTTTAAACATATTTATTACCCTAGAAATCCAAATGTACACTTGGCTATAGCATTCTGTAGCTATTATGTACTTACACAGCATTAATAATATCTGCCCCGATGCATCAAAACTTTATCTCAACAGGCAGAGCTGGACTTTGTCTGGCAGAGGTGAAAACAGAACAGCCCTTCAATAAGAAAACTATTTTGCAGTGCTGCACTGCGAATAAACACTGTCGACTGAGATTCAGAGCCACATAATTTTTGTTTATGCCGGGCTGTTGTCATCTATCAGAAAAGACTTAAACATGCATACAACAGTTCTATAAAATGACAGTAAACAAAGGCTAAATCAATCCTGCACTGTACAAGCACTCCACAGTTCAGCACGTAAACATTTATGCTGGTTAATACACAGATCATATGCTTATGCCAGATCCGGAACTTTCAATAAACATGTTTCAATTTCTTCACTCTGCCACAAGGGGGCAGCACGTGCGGCGGCTCTACAACAATGCAGACACAATAGAACAGTGCAATACACTGATTGATAAATCATTTAGAAGATGGAGGTACATCAGATGATGATTGTCTTTAACAAAATTCAAATGATTTGAAAATAATTTTTCCTTGTCAACTGCAAAACAGTGATTATTATTGTCCATAATAATGTAAATAACTGGGGGAGCCTGTCACAGGCAACAAGTTTGTGTGTGTGCTGTGAAAGTTAGCTGACGTTTAGGGGTCAAAGTTCAACTGCTGTACATTATCATGAATATGGAAAGCTGGTCTTGATCTACCATCTCTGTGGTCTAATGAGGCTGTTGGCCTCTCCAGCGACTGCAGTGTGGGGGAAACGGGCTACACAAACAGGAAGTGAGTGGAGAGGAGAAACTACTTAATGAGGTCAGTCTCCTTGTGTAGCCCTCGGAAGCTCGCCCTCTTCTACACACCCCTCATCTCATACATGCATGTAACCATGAGCACACAGACACACACTTGTGTGAGCACCACCTGTCCCTGGCTGCCCTTTTGTCAGAGAAAACCTGCTGTTGATTATTCCACCGTCCTTGTTCTCCTCCATCTCGCATGCTGTTTGTTTTAGCCATCTACTCCAATTATCACCCTCCCTCTCTCTCTCGTGTATACTCCGGGCACGCTCGCTCAGTCCAGACCGGAAAGTGGCCGTGCATTAGCATGGATTCTTATATTGCACTGAGCTGCAACCCTATGGATCACTTGCTCGCAGAGAGAGCTGACGTCAGCTGCATGTCAAGCCAATGATGAAACACCTCCATGCATGGAGATGTATGAGACCTGCATTTCTTATCTTCAGTTATTTGAACACTTACTGTAAAACATACTGTATATATGTTCCAATATATAGTATATAAAATATACAATATTCAACACGGCTGGTTGGAAGATGGTAAACAAATGTTAATGTATGATAACTATTGATTTTATTAACTTGAACTAATCAAGTTGATTAAACTATTTTAATCAACTTGTACCTTGACTTGCTGTTAGCTGATAGTCCTGAATTTTTTAAAACGTACAAATATTTCATGTGCTCCTCCATGTAGTCAAAAAAATGCAAGCATATTAATTACACAAGCATAAGAAAAACTGTTAAAGATGATTGCAAACGATAGGGAAACAAATTATTTCAATTAAAAGAACTACAGTGATACACAATATCATCGCAGACCTGTGCTGATTCTAACCCATACTAGCTATACAGTAACACAAATATTCTTTATAACTGGTACATACAGTAGTTATTCAAAACTATGCCGTACTGTAATCTTTAACTTAGTAAATATCAATATGAATTCTAAACCCATAAACAAATTATGAATGCTGAATATTTGTTAATCCAAATATTCCAAATAGGAGAATGTGAGATATCTTAAAGCTAGTTTTATGGGGCAGGAGGCTGTTAGCCGTGGAGACAGAAACATGACTACAGGGTATGAAGGGTTGCGGGGTTAATTGATACATAGAGGAACTACCAATGAAACAACAGTGTGAGGGTGGGGACAGCTGTCTGCACTGTGTGTGTGTGTGTGTGTGTAAAGGCACTGATTAGAGCTCTATGAGGGGTTTGGAAGGGCAGAGGAGTGACATCCTATACTGAGTCACACTTCCTGCTGCTGAGACACACATGTGCCCTCGCAGGCACATACAGAAACTGCTAGAGTCAGAGTGTAAATGCGCGCACACACACACTGACACACACACACACACACACACACACACTGACACACACACACACACTGACACACACACACACACTTACAAAGCAAATACATACAAGCTAAACTCAGCAAAAAGCAAACCAGTGTGGCCACCAACAGAAACACCTTTCCTGTGTACTACCTTGTATGTGTAATTCTCAGATAAAGAAGCACTGATCTAAAACCTATAGTACTGCCATGATGTCTACTGCCTATATAGGGCGCTGCCTACTAAGGCAGCATTCAAACTAAAATGAAAGTGGCTGATTTGGGAAGCTGTACATGGCTGACATCTCTGTGCTGCACTCGCTCAACATTTCTGAGCCTGTTGCAATGCATTGTGGGATTGTTTTATCAAAGGGTAAGATTTAGGTCCAAAGTTGTCTTAAAAGGCAACTTAAGGTTGCTGCCTACCTTCTGGAAAAGCCTTGGCTTCATAAGAGTGCTAATAATGCCAGTAAAGAGCTTTAATTGCAAGTGACTTGCAAGTGATCATGGGTTCAACTCCTAGGCCATGAACATGCTGTTAAAACATGTAGCAACAGCGTCAGTGAAGAACCCTTCAGCACTGCTATCGCTATCATGACCTTTAATACAGATGCCTGTTTCTTTTCATCCTCAGCTGTGCTTGTATCACACCAGCCTGCCTCTCATCAAATAAGTGGTGAGAGGTCACTGTTGGTTTGGTCTGTCTTTTTTAAAATTATTATTAAAAAAATTGTATTAGATCCATTTTTGTTTGTCGCAATGGATTCTGGGATTGCTCAGCTACAAAGAATAAATATGACAATAATGTGGCCTTTGATTTTGGCCAAAACAAATAATCTTAAAGGCAACAGAATTTGGCCATCTTCTTGAATCACCCTTTCATGTCTGTGACACCCAAAAATGCTGTCTAGGTGGACGGCACCCTAGGGTATGAGGGAAATGAGCCCTAGGGAAATGAGCCTCTCTCTGTCATCACGCCTCCACCACCACCACGTTTAATCCTACTTGTTTCTTTCTCCCTCATTCTCAGTTTGTCTCTGCATCCGTGCCGGAGCATCTCATGCATCGGTCTTCCTGTCCCGCTGTGTCCTTCCTGCTCTGTAAATGACTGTACTTTGTGTTCTCAATGGCGTTGTCGTGGAGACTGTGAGGTCAGGGGTTCCTCCTCATTGGAATTCTGGGTGTTTTCCTGGTAACTGTGGGGTGGTGGGATCATTATGCTAACAGGCTAACAACAGCAGCTACCCAAGACCGCTGCTTTGATTTGACAACTCAATTTGGGGCTCAATCAACAGCTTTTAAAAGAGACCCAGGAGACCCAATGAACACAAACACATACAGGATAATCTCTCTATTCTATTGCCTGGCCTGAGACATTTCTCTCACGTTACCACCTCAGTGCCAGCCCTGACTGGTGCCCAGTGCCAGCTCCGCAGGGCATGCGCCAACCGCTGTGCCAGATGAGATGCAATGAGCGCAACCGAGACGCTTTTCTTTCAAATGTCACAGAGCTGCTTCTGAGAAAGTCCTGCCAGTTTCCCACAGAATCGACTTCCTGTGTCAGAAGAGCTGAGAGAGAGAGGGAGAGCAGAAGTTGCTCGCTCTCGCTTTTTCTCTCGCTCTCCAGCTGGTTGAGACATTTATATCCCTGCTGTTACCATACTGCCTCGATCTGGGGCTTCATTGGCTGGTTTATAAATCTGTTGTTTGCTCCACTTTCACGCCCAAATAGAGAAAACGAATAGAATGAACAGCACAGAACGGAGCACAGAAACAAACACACAGGCAGGAGATAAGTGTTTTTCAATGTGGTGCTATCAGTTGGCATATCTGTGACTTTTGTGCATGACGAGCTTTCAATCTGCATTATCTCTCTATTCCTGAAACAACCACTGACGGAAAATACAGTTACAAACAACAGAAAACATCTCTGAAATTAATTCATCTTGTTTTATGGATGTTGTTTAAGACATTTTCACAAGAAAACAAAACTGAGGTACTAGAGATGGTGTCTGTACGGCCTAAATAAGATTGATGACATCACTCACCGGCTCCACCCGGTCGTACCCGCTGTCACTCTTCTCTGTTTTGATTCCGGGCATCTTACCGCCCTCCACCTTTATTTCCCCAGGTTCCATCTTGATGCCCTTGTCCTTGAGAACGTTATCATCTTTATCCAGTAGGTAGCGCAGCAGAGCATTGTCTTTCTTTTTGGGGCTAACAGGTTCTTGTTTAATGGTTAATTCCCCCATGTTGGTGCCCCCACCTGCAGGATCCTGGCATAGCTCCTTCCCTGTGGCCTCTGCCGTGAGTTTGGCCAGGTCAACAGGCGATGAGCTGTTCTGTAGAAGTCTGTGAAGGATCTTGTGCTTCTCCTTGAGGGACGTAGCATGAGACACTCCCCCTGCTCCGCTCTGACCCATGCCTCCATTCCCTAGACCTCCAGTGGGGTCCTTACAGCCTGGCTCTCCACCAGTCATTGGAGGTGGTGAGGTGGATTCGATGGGTTCAGTTTTAGTGGTGAGAAGCTGTAGGAGTTTAGTGTGACCTTTGTTGTCACGTAGCCGGTTTTGCGGGTCACCACTGTCTGGGTTGCTAAATTGGCTGATGTTAGCCTTTTCGTCCCTTGGCTGTTCGATGCCATCGTCCTGACCTGTACTGCCATGTTCTGATTGGTTCTGCTCTCCGAACGAATCCGAGGCACCCATTTTGTTCATTAGATGAGGATTGACAGTCACCGCAGCTGGAGAGCCTAACTTCCTATCAGGCGAGCCCAGTGATTGGCCAAGGCTTACGCCATGGCACTCGCTAAGTGCCTGCAGCGCGTTAAGGGAACTGCTTGTGTAACCATGGTTACCACCCACCCCACCGTTGCCACCTGTACTGCTAGTGCACATGCTTGCAGGTGAATGCAGGCTGCCAGCTGGAGAAAACTGTGGCGGGGGCAAGCGCGGAGAACCAGCCACTCCAGGACTGGCTCGGTGGCGTGGTGACAGCATGCCTGGACTGCCCTGAGATGGGCTGCTCAGCTTCAGTGGATAGCCACTGCCTTGGGGGGTGGCGGCCTGCATGGTTGCCGAATGGCTCATAGTACCCGGGCAGCCGAAACGGTGGCCCTGCACAGGGCCAATGGCACCAGGCTCCTTCTGGCCGCCGGGGGAGGGGAAGGTAGATGTGTTACTGCTAATGGTGGCATCCTGCCCCTGGGGGGCGCCAGAGGAACCAGCTGTGTTGGGGGAGCTCATGGGGATCATGGATTTGCCCATTGGCTGATTAGTTCCAAGGTCTGGAGTCATACCACAGATGGGCTGCTCCCTGCAAAAAAAAAAAACCCAAAAACATACAGTATATATTAATACAGGACAAGAAGCACCAAGACATTTTCTTAAGGATAAAATTCAGTTCTTTGAATGTTTTACATAATTTACTGTAATACACACACACACACACACACATTTCAAACATAGCATTGTGGTGGCTGTACTTTCATACAGGCAAACACCACTCACATTATCTTATAAAATGTGAAAATTAGCTTTAATTGTTGTACAAAATAAAAAAAATAAAAAATAAGTAGAGAAATGTAGTGACAGAAAATAAGAATAAAAATGTTATGCCACGCTTGTCTCGCCAGGCTGGTACGTGAAATTGTCGACAATGGCGTTTAATTGTGATCCAAGTAATTAGTATTGATTTCTAAGCAAAGCGAAAAATTCTATTGAAACTATTTCATTAAATTAATCCAGTGCAGTCATTTGTTAAATTAATCACACAGACAGGACAAGGGAGCGACGAACAAGGAATCAGAAAAAAATAGGCTTAAGTGGAATTTCAGGAATGGCTCAATTATCCAAAGTATGTTTCAGCAGAAAATGTTAAACAAAAGAAAGGAATTGTTATCAAAGATAAACAGCATTGCTCATCCTTTAAAACAAGTGTGACGCTTTAAAAACTGTGACGCTGTGCTGTTGTATCGCTCTAATGTACAAAAACACCTCAGGGTGTAAAGCTTTTAGCAAAAAACTCACTCAGTGAGGCTTTCCCTGGTAAATGCATAGAGATGCTTTTGTTCAGTGTGCAGGATGAATCAATGGACGGGCTATACTGTGTGTTATTGTGCTAAAGATGCTGTGCTTTAAGACAACCACCCCCTCCTGTGAGCTCACCCTGGGTTTTAATGTTTATCTGCGCTCGACACCCCGGTCTAACACTGCTGCTATTGTCTCAGAAAGCAAGGCTGTGTTCCTCCCTCGCACGCTGCAAGAGATAGAAACTCTGCAGCTAACATATGAAACCGTGTTCACAACTGCCTGCTGTGGATCCGGGCATTCTTTAAGTAACCAGAGGTTAATGATTTGGTTCCATAGGAAACGTTACTGGTCGACCTTTTCCATGCATCCATTGCAGTAAATGGGGACTGGAGCTTTTAAGCTTCAAAAAGAACGCAAAGCATCATAAAAGCAGCCAATATGTCTATCCTAATCTATTAAAGCCATACAATAACATTAAATGATGTTGAAATGTAAGTCGTTACTTACTTATAGTTCAATTTACAAACAAATTATTCAGAGCAATTGCTTCAGTCCCTATTCATTCTAATGGTATGGAAAAGAGCAACCTGTACATTCTTTAAAATTTCCCTAGAAGAAAAACATGATTTGGGACAGCATGAAGGTAAGTCATTGAAAACAGTCATAGGTGAAGGTCAATGTGTGTACAGTTTATTCTGTTTTAAATTAAGTCAGCAATCAAATTCAGACTATCAAGGGTGAATTGAAGCTGTTTGCCAATGTGTAGCTGTGACTTGATGGAGTTGTGTTATTCTTGGTTACGACAGAATGTTTGGAGACCAGCGTCGGCCTCTGGGAAAACACAGTTAAACGTTCTCACATGACGGTGAGATTTCAGTGTGCGGCCATTTACTGGGCTTGTCAGAACTAGAAACCGAAACAGTCTCACACTCATAGAGCAGAATCACACAGAAAACAGTGAAAGGGTCAGAAATCACAAATGACAACACACACACAGCCATGAAGATCACACAGACACACACATACACAGAGACCCACACACAGAATTAAATAGATTCAGTCACAGATTTACACACTGTGAGCTGTACAGTGGAGTAGCAGGTACCTCTGTAAGATGTGCAGGGACATGTAGAGCTGTGGCTCATTGGTGGCAGGCGAGCGAACCAGTTTGCTCTTGGTATGAGCTGAGACGATGGTCCCGTCAGACAGGGAAAACCGGTAGACGGGACTGAACGCATGCCCATGTCTTAGCACTGCAAAGCACACACAGACACACAATTTGAACGTCAACAATTCTTTTGAGAAATGCATATTGAGAATGCATAAACACTGCAATATATATCTGAATCACAAATCTAGTTTGTCAGTGCATCAGTGACATTTTATTATACCTGATGCCAATGTGGATTTCACAGAAATAGCAACTATTAAACACATAAAATGTACTTAAAGTTAAATATTAATATAAGCTCAAACATTGGCATGTAGCTTTAAAGAATTTCTCAATTAAGTACATATTGCTTAAAGAATTATGTAATTATTTAAGAAGGACAAAAAATACATTTAGGACACTAAGCTTTTTGCTTTTTTTCTTATATTATTGATTTTTAAATTAATATTAACAATATAATACACAGAGGTTTTGTCAGTTTGTTTGGAACTTTATAACAGCAAACATATGACAACATATCTTAACCATCTACAATTATATAACTGATGGAACTGTTACTGTTTGGCTTTGTTAAAATAACACCA
This sequence comes from Ambastaia sidthimunki, assembly GCA_036877625.1. Lineage (NCBI taxonomy): Eukaryota > Metazoa > Chordata > Actinopteri > Cypriniformes > Botiidae > Ambastaia > Ambastaia sidthimunki. Next base: position 22,348 of record JAZGTK010000299.1, read on the forward strand.
TTACAGAACTGTTCTGGTAATGACACAACTTCTTAAACCTGAATTGATATACCAGCATTTCAACAACAGAAAGTGACATTAAAGCACCTAATAAATAATATTGTTCTTAAAGTGGATTAATGGGAGATGTGGACGGTACCTTCTTGCTGATGCCGTTTGGCGAATGACATTTCGCCATCGTTCTGGAGGTGAAAACGCTGAATGCATCTCCTCACCAAGTCTTCCCAGCCTGGCTTCATAGATGCTCGCAACTGGCTGGTGTCCAGTGAGGTGATCTTACCTATAAACGCACACAAAGAAATATAACCTGGTGCTTCTGTCACAACAGATGCGAGATGCAGTAGTTTACGCTCATGTTTAGAACCCTAACCAGAAAGCTTGAGGAACAAAGCCCTAAAAGAGACCCCAAATCTTAATACCAGGTGTAAACGGGGCCAGAGAGATCTAGACTTGTACTGAGAGAGAACTCACTGATTATATAAAACCGTGACAAAACCTTTTAAAAGTTTAAACTATTCATGTCATTAAAAGCCGTCTTTTGGGGTTCAAGTCTTTGTTGTTAAAAATGAGGGGCTGTGCATTTAGATAACACTTAACTGTGATGTAAACGCATTTTGAAGAGTGTAAGCGGAGAGGGGTGCCGTTGGCATGGTTACCTTGGAGGTCTTGGCGGGTGCTGAAGCTCTCAGGTGGGGGGAGCATGGGTCTCTCTTTCATGGGTACTCTCCGTGCTACACAGATCAGACATGACTGGAAATCTACAGAAAATTAGATTACAGTTACTGGAGGACATAGTTAAAAAATTATATCTTGAGCATTTTGATATTTTCCAGCTGTCGATATTTAAATCATCAGTCGCAATTTATTTATTTGGCCTGAAATTACTTTTTAAGGGTTTTTATTTTTTTGCAGAACCATGGTTTCAACCCAACAGTCACTTAGCCAAGTAGATTCAAACTTTTAAATGCCAATAGTAAAACTCTAGTTACACTAATGTAACGGCACATAGTAATAAACAGCAATATATCGAGAAAAGCTTTAGAAAAAAATGTATTTATCCTTCTGTCCAACTTTGAAACTTGAGCAGTGACAAAAACTAATTTATGGAGTTTTGAATCATTAATTCAGCTTAAGCTGATTCACAGAAATTAATTAAACATTCCAACTTAAATGCCATTTTTGCTACTTTAGTTTATATCAGAGACACTATTGAAACTGCCCCAACACTTTTATTGTAAAGCTGATGAAGATCATGAAACTACTCTTTAACACTATAGAACTTAATGGACAAACCAAAAAATGTTGCTTCAATTTTTATTGCATCCAGCAAACTCATTGTAAAATCATGGTGACTGTATGAATGTATTGCTCAGCCCTAAAAATAACCAGTTCCAGATCAGTGCCAACAGATTATTAGGTACACGTATAACTGATGAGGCATTTGTTCTGTGTGTGTGTGCTGAGGGGGCGGAGCAGAGAGGAGTGTGGGGTGATATGATGGAATGTGACCTTTTGGTTGTGTGTCATTGTGGAGGCTGACCCTGCTGTGCTGCTACCATGGAGACAAAGTTAGAGAAGTCATCCCTCACTCACCCACCAGACGATCATACATGAGAACTAGAATCATAACATCTCCACCCAAATCGTATCTGACATATCAGACGTACACATAATCAGATATAATAAACATGCGTGCAGACAGATTTAGACTCAAATTTATTTTGACACATTTAAAAAAAAAAAAAATTGTGTGGGGCTGGACTGTGCAAAACTAGATGGTACAATGCTGGGTGTAGCTGTTGGTAGATGGTTGCCAGGGTGTTGCTATGCAGTTTAAAAGGAGACCACCCCCAGATCTCTATGATATTTTGGTTTCTATATATGGCCTGAGTCCTGAGACCTTCAGTGCATGTCTATGAATATTTTTTGCTAGTTTTATTGACTGCCAGGCAAAATTGTGTGATGCACATTTGAGTCTGATTGTGTCAGGTTTCTTCTGAAGTTGCACAATTTAAGATATATTTGAAGACATTCAAACATTTTTCAGTGAATTACATGCTTTTGGAATTGAATTACTGTTTTGTTGGGAAAATTTCCTTTTGAATATTTAATATTTTGTTGTTAGTTGGTGTGAACATGTCTTTACATGCACAAACACACACAACTATTGAGGAGCCCGTTGGGTGGTCTAATCTTGGAACTGTATGAAGACCCAGCTTCACTCTACCTCTCTCTGTAATAAACTGTCTCTCTCACACACATATACAGGGTCGATGATACCCCTCTTATTATACACATTCCTGCCCCTGTCCCCCCTCTCTCTCTCTCTCTCTCTCCTGAGCCAGCCTGAAATGTCTGGCTGAAAAAGCAGCTGGCACACAGCAAACACTGACAGGCCATTAAAAGACACACTATATCATTCAACACACCAACAGTACCCAGGAAAAATTAAACATTTGTGTGTGTGTGTGTGTGCGCGCGAGACAGACAGATAGCACAAGTGTGAGAAAAGTGAAGAAGACCAACAGTAAACACATTCACATCTCTTGTTCCCTCACACTCACTGTCACACACAAACTCTTGAACCCCAGTCAGGACCGAAACTGAAGCCAAAATGTTCCAGTGGAGAAGTGGGTCTCAAATGCACCCTGAACTCTAAGTGACTGTGAGGTGGAAGAGTAGAAGCAGAGAACAAATTAATCCCAGACTGAAACATTTCTCTGGGCGGGACACAGAAGAGTGTTTCACGAGTTCTGCTGTCATGTCTTCCTTCACTTTTTTGGGGCAGTTGTGGCCTGCTGGTTAGTGTGTCGGGCTTGTAATCAGTAGGTTGGTGGTTCAATTCCAGTGCCTACCAGGTAGCAACTGAAGTGCCCTTGAGCAAGGCACCTAACCCCTGATTGCTCCCCGGGCGCTGCAGTGATAACTGCCCACTGCTCCGGGTGTGTGTTCATGACTTGCAGTGTGTGTTCACTCCTCACTAGTGATGGGTTAATTGCAAAGGTCACATTTCGGTTATGGGTAACCATAACTGACAAAAACATGTCACTTTCACTTTCTCACTTTCAATTGGAACACTCACTTCTCTCACCAATGTCAGCAACAACTGTCAACACTTTGTGATGATTCAAAATGAGTTTAAGAGGCACTGAAATCTAAACAGAGACCGAAGGTTTAAAGTCATCTTCATGCGATTAAGGGTGAAGACTTTATTAGTACCGATTTCTTAGTAAATACTGATACTATGATTATTGTTTTTATACTGGGATTTCACGTGACTTTAAAACTTATTGACAGCCAAGACCCTGTTACCCTCAAAACAGGGTTGAGAAGATCTACCATTATTGTAAAGTGCATAAAAGAAAACCATGTGGTACATTAAGGTAAGATCTGGATAGAAGACAGAAGTCAGAACTTAAAGAACGCAGTATTAAGTCAACATTTGTTCCCAGCATCCATTAACTGTTGACTAAATAACTAAATACATTGAGTCACAGCTGCCCTTTTGGTAATAAGGGGAAGCGACAGTAACTAACACCTACATTTGTAGATAAACAAACACAGAACTTTCCTCCACCATGTAATTTGAAGTACCTGTATAGTGCAACTGGTGGAGAATTGTGTTAGCAGCTCAAATGTCATGACAATTCCCAACACACAAACTGATAAAATACATGCAATACCCTTGAATGCACTGCAAGTCGCTGATTTGGATTAGTGTCTGCCAGTTGCGCAACTATGTACATGTAAATGCATAAGAAGTAAATTGTGGCTTAAGTGTGTTTTAAGCAGCTGTGGCTCACCCTCTCCCTCCTCTTTGATGGACTTTGGTTCAGACACCGCGAAACACTGCATGGTCTCATATTTCTGCTGAGCCTCGTGATCCTGCGTCTCCTCGGCCTCGCTGTGAGGGTTCACCAGCATGCGGCAGTTGAAGGTGTGGCTGTTCCGTCGAGGGTTTTCACTGGACCACGGCACTCCGTTCACTGTGAGAGGGAGGTAAAGAGACCACTTACTGTCACTCATTTTAAGCACCATCCTACAGTTCCTATAGTAAGGAAGGAACTCCAAGATCTTCTCACCGTGTGACTTGGGCAGGAGGTTTTTGATGAATTCGGTGTGGTCTCCCACATGCAGGATACTGTACACACTGGTGTTCATCAGCTCTTCCTGGTTATACCGCAGGTACTGTGTCACATTCTCTGACACAAACACGATGTTTCCCTCCATGTTCACCACAAAGAAAAACCCGTCTAAGGCCTAGAGGGGGGACAGAGGATGAAAACACAGCCTAATAGCATTGCCAGCAGAGATGCTCAGAAAAACACAAATACTATTATATGAACAGAGTAAACGGACAAGGAGCTGGAAAACACACATCCCGGCTCTATTTAAAAGCTTAACCGTTCAGTTGGGAAGATGTTATAACCAGCAGAAACCAAACAAAAAGACAGACAGAGATTTTGCAGATTCTAAATAACAGATCAAGTGAAGTCAAGGGGATTATGAGACGAGCGAATGTCTAAAATCACGATCTTATGAGGTGATACAAGAGGTTTGATCAACAACACAGTAAACACGTTGATCTGACAATGTGTGCTCCTCATTTCAGGAAAACTGTAATGTAATTAGCTGCAGGATAAACAAGGGAAATCACATAAGTAACAGTTAGAAGGTTATTTCAACAGAAGAGAGTCTGAATGATGCTGTTAAGCAAACAGACAGGAACTAAGTGCTTTAATTCATTTTAAATGCAGATTACAAGCTACGGCTCTATTAGAGCTCGTGTCGCATATGTTGAGCATTTGTTGCATCAATGCGTAAAGTGAAGGTGTCTTAAGTTGCATATGTTTAGAGTTCAGGGTGCAAGCAAGCATGTTGTGGCCAGACTTAGCGTTGTTTACAGGGATAAATCCCCCCAAATGTAAATTCTGCCTCATCTTTTACTGAACCTTTATGTTGTTTTAAACCTATATGAATTTATTTTGCAGGTATTCTTGCGTAATAGTCACAAAATGCAGTGCAATGCACTGTAAAACTGCACCTGAGACAACAATGCATTGTGATTTGATATTGATGGCTGAACGCGAAAATTATTCTGTGCCTGTTTTTTTCAAAGACAAAAACCATAAGAATACATGCAAGTTACAACAGATGTTTTCATTAGGGACTAGACGGTTTAATTTGAATTGTGCACGCTAATTAAATCACAAGGATCAGACTATAATTCTTTCACTAAGACAACTGAGTTCCTTAAAAAGTCACCAGCCAAATACGTCAATTTCATTTACACACCAAAGCCAATTTTTACTCACATGTGATGCCTGATGAGCGTTAATTCTGGACCCTATGTGTGCATGTACGAACAGGAACTTTCTCGCCTGCTTACGTTGTTCTTCTTGGGAAAAAATCTCAGCGCTTGATAGCGTGTGACAAGAATGATATTGACGAGTCTTAACTGAAAGAACACAGCCTTAAGTCAAGCATTACCTATCAAGATGGTGTAAATTAGGCCTCTGAATGCAGTCAGGCCCCTGAGGGCCTCTGGCAATCTCTGTAAAAGCTGCTGTTTGTTTTAGAATGTGGAGCAGTAGCTCTGAAATCATTCTTTAATCTGTGAGAAGCGTAATAAGCTCTAAATCTTTTTATCAGCAAAACAAACACAGCGTCTCTTCGTATAAGAATTCTTTTACAAACAGTGGCAAGACTGACTAAGAACGAACGTATATGCTCCAGAAAGTAGATAAAGCATGAGAAAGAAACGAGTGAGAGAGATAGAGAGAGAAAGAGAGAAAGAGAGAGACAGCGAGAGTTGACGTTTGTGCATTGCTCTAGATGTGGCCATCTGGTGGGCATATTCAGTAAACATTACAAAGTAAACACACAGGAATGCCAAATCCACCTTTATTTAGCCAAACTGATGCAACTCTGTAATGCAACTGTGCTGACTGACATGAATGCGGCTGGGTGGGCGTTGCTTTACTGCAGTCTGTTGCGACCGTCCCAGTGTGGGAGGCTGCATAACTTCCTATACAAAGGGAAGTCTGGGTCAGCTTCAGTGCTCACTGCAATCACAGGCCGAGGTGTGGACACCGAAAATGCCCGGGTCGATAAAGGCAGCACACAGAGTTATACACACACGCCCAGTGGCACTTCTAGGTTGGCTAGCGCACACCGCAAATCCCCACATAGTGTTTCTACGGACACAAAGCTGCTGTAGCAGATTCTATGGGCTGCTCACACTTCAGCTTCACACTTCAGAGTGTTTTTCAAGGGGAGGGGGTGCATTCAGCTCTGCAAAAGGCTTCACATTAGGCGTGCTTGTGTGCAGGAAAGCGCGTGCGCACATCTCCACGAGCGCGTACGGCCTGGACGACACTGTAAGGACTTTTGTGGCCGTTGGGTAAACGAGGGCAGTGGGGCGAGTTTTCCTTCTCTGGCCCCTTGTCACAAGTGGTTTTTAATTAGGGGCATTATAGCATGTGGGTGTGAACCGTTCCTTCCTTTGGCCGATTCAAACAGATGGGAGATCGAGCACACAAGCAAAGTGGCTATATTTGGCATCCGCTTCATGTTGATTCGGTGGCGGCGAACCTCAGAGGCTATAAATACCCCAAAGTGGAGAGAGAGAGAGAGAGAAGCGGGTGTGAGGAAGACAAGGGGAGTAGATGGGTGGATTCTTTCAGAGCTGGGCGACCTGCCTGCTCGCCCAACAGCAGGCTCTTGAGTTGCAGTACAGAGCTGCGGTGAAAAGCCGTGGGATACCAAGTCGTGATTTCAGCCCAATTTACAACAATTTCTGTGACTAATCAGTATGGAAGTGAAACGTCTGCAATATTTTTGCAATGAAAAACTTATGCACAGTAAGTTCAATGACACATTTTTCACATAAATGTTTCACATAAACTATTCAATACTAAGGATGTCAAATGTACCAACACTTTGGTACCAAGGCAACAGGGGAAAACAAAGGAAATACCATTTTTTTTCTTAAAGATTAAGACTATTTTCTGTCTGCTTTAGAAAGATAACTGACAGCTGCTTTAAGAAGATAACTGGATGTGTCTGTGAATGTAAATAGGCAGGGAAAAAATAATCAGATGCGTGTCAAAACATTGGTTTTGAACATTAATTCTTGGAACTTAAGCGTAAATTTATCTGTGTTGTCACTAATTTTAATCAAACAATATGGACCAGAAAAAGAAAACCACTCACTGCTTTTAATATAATCTGACAGCTTAATTGACTTAAATAATAACTTTGACAAGCTTAAAGTAATGTTTATTTAATTAATTTATGCATGTTAATTGTTCTAATTCAACTCGTAATATTTATATGGATGCTTTTTACTAAAGGAGTGTATTCAGAAAAACATTAGTTTTGTATCAAGAGTCATGAAATTTCACTGGTATTTGTACTGATAACTAAAATTTTGGTACTAAAAATTCCCAGTTATGAAACGCATATCAGTCATATTAATAGCAGATGCAGAAAAGGCCTTTACTAAGCAACAGGATGGAAGAAATCTGAGATAAAAAGACCAAAGATTCTTTTCATATTATCAAGAAATGTTGGCTGTTGAGTTTAAAACAATATTTTTAGCATGCGCACAAAAATGCAGTCTGGAAAGCTTTTGTTAAGCCAGTGTAACCCAGTAAACACGCAGCTCAACAGACCCACCTCCAGCATCATTGGTCCAAGGGCATCTTTGTCAATAACACTTTGGCCTGTCGATGACACATCAGCCTTCTGTACTTCATCCTCATTGGCTGCGGCAGCTTTCTCTGCAGAAATTGAGAGACACGTAGATTAAATAATGAAATGAGAAAGAGCCAAAGTCCAGAATTTATACACAATCATCAACAACAATTTTGCTATTGTACATAAAAAATATTACAAAAATACAACACATTAAGGGAATATTGTGGTCGGTTTAATTTGGGCTAAAACTCTGGAATCATCAACAATTCCATAACAGGAGCCCAAAACCCTTCTTTAGATCCCGCAGAAATGAAACGCTTTTCTTATTTCCAAATAGCACTAAAGACATGGTCTTCACAAGGCCCTGCTTAGATGCACGTATAACATTTATTTGAAATGCTTCTTTCTCTACTCAATAAAGGGGCATGTGAAGCTTCACACAGCAGTCATGCAGTCTGTAGTCAGACATGGACAGTCATTACACACAAACCATTATATAATTTATGAGGAACATTATTCTGCCCAACAAAGTGACAATATCTGTAAACAACACCAAGGCTGCAAAGCAAAGTAGTCACAATGGAGACACACAAACACACACACACACAAACACACACACAAACACACACACAAACACACACACAAACACACACACAAACACACACACACACACATGGGTGTAATGTGCCAATGCATAACAGGCTTAACTTCAAACTAAACATTTAGGTAGAACGTGGAGATATATTCTAAAATGGCTGCAATAAACTGCATACTATGTTAATCTGTCTTTTGTTGGCTACAGCACTGTATATTTGCAGTGTTACTGAGATGAGCCAAACGCTTCCTGCCGTCAGTGGAACGTCCTCAAACCCACAATTCCCTAGGCCAGTCTAACTTCCTGTCTGTACCCATCCAATGAGGGCAGCAGTCCTCATGATCATCAGTGGGTGCGCTGGGGCTTATGGTGAGCACAATGGAGATTCACACTGTGCCAGCATGATGGGTATCCATATGGCCAAAAGAAAAGCCCATCCATCAGGTTCTCCTGAGTCCATTCCAAACAGTCCTGTTCCTGTACGTTTGTGTGTGTGTGTGTGTCAAAGATGCACTGGTGATGGGTGGATGCAAGCGTGTATGTCAGCAGGTCTTTGCGGTGCCCTGCAGGGGCTGGTAAACCAGCACAGCTGCACTGAAGGCAGTAATCCTTCATTCTCTCTCTTATTTTTAACTCCGCCCCTTTCCTTTTTGTCAGCCAATCCCCATCCTAAAGAGGACAAAACTAAAATCGCTTAAATCATTTGGAATCTGCCCGATCTATCACAATTTAAAGCCCGCCCATTACCCTGCTCTCGACCAATCACAGTCTGTTAATGGATACTGGGTCATGACTCTGCATGAAAGCATTTTGCATCATCGTCAGCTTTGGGGTGTGTAAGACCTCAATTGTGCAGTAATTTACTAATAAGCAAAGTAACCTGGTAACAAGAGAGAACAAGTCTGAATCTCTAAACTCTATTTAGCTGCTAACAGTTAGCTAACATGTAATTGTACAACACACGATGGCAGACAGAGAAATAAGTCAAAATGATGAATATCAATATTATTATTATTACTATATCTATGAACCACAATATCACAGAGACTTAGGGATAGACTTATGTTACCTGGGCTAGTAAGCAACCACCCTATAGGAAACCCTATTCCAAAAACCCTATAGGAACCCTAGAAATGGCCTGGAAACCACCCAGAACACCCTAGTAAGTGCAATTCACGTCATTCCATTCAGAACACTTTAGCAACCAATTAGCAACGCTCTGGCAATCCCCCGAAACAAAGAAAAGCGCCACTCACATTTTTATCTGAAAATGCAAAACGCTTATTTTAATTACATTTATTTCGGTTGATTTATTTACATGATTTCGGTTATTACAGAAACTTGAAAAATGAACATGGCTTAATTATGCTGTTAAAAAAATTGTGTGCATTTATAAAACTCACTGTACATTCCACTCTGGCTGTTGGAAAAGCATTCATGGAATTCCTTTTGTGAAGGTTGTATAGCTTGAACTCATTTCAGTCATATCAAAGATATTTTACCCCCACACATTTAAGTCTGTCTTTGAATAAAGATATGCATTTAAATCATCCATATTTAACTATAGGAACTGGGAAAAATCTCTTCAAAGAGCCATTTATTGCTAAAGGTCTGAATAAAACGCAAGAAACAGAATTAGAAGCCTTTAAACCTGTATTTTCAGGAAAAAGAGGAGTTTCTGTTTTAAAGTGCTTCCTGTTTCTTTTTAAAGAAAAACTGACTGCTTCACTCTACACTCGAGGCCTTGTTTATGAGAGAAGCAGGGCTTCTTGCTTCTTTTGAGGCAGTTTGAGGCTGTACAAACATGGTTAGAGCAGCGTGTGATGCTGCGGTCATGAGGCACCGAGCGCAGCTGAGACGAGGTGGACGGGTTGAGGAGGACGCGGCAGACGCAGACTGTTGCTCTGTTAGCTTTGCATCACATTGCTCAGCATTACGTAACCCGGAACTCAGTACATCACAAGCAATGTCCGTCACAGGCCACTCAGTCAATGGACAAACACACACACACACTAAACTAGCACCTATTCTCAACCTTTCAATATTATACAGACCCATGTACTCAATCAAATGCACAATACAAACTGTTCTAGGAAATTCTTTGTCCTGTGTTTCTATTAGTAGAACCTCTGTACAGAACATACATCATAATACTGTTCTGTACCGAGGTGCATGTTCCATTTTAAAATCCAGAATTAGAATTATAGCAATTACACTTAACCTGCCAAATGCAACATACTGATTAAATGAAAGTGAACAAAAAAAGTTAAATAACGCATAGTTAATTATATATCTACTAAATTCAAACATTTGTTTCATTATTTAAAAAAAAAATGAGTGTAAGAAAATTTTTCCCAAGTTTTTTCTCTCGTTAATAGATGCAATCCGATAGATTGTCTCCAAAAACATTTTTATAACTTTCAAGTAACTTAAAGCCCAACATGCTACACAAAAGGTCACATGCACAGCAACAGTACTAAACAAACAAACCACTGCAGTTCTGGTGCAACAACAAGTGAAAGGTTTGAGACCCAAATACTTCAGCCCTGCCTAATAAGTATCCACTAAAGATGGAGCAGATGGAACATAAATGTTCCATAACATAAAAAATGTTCCATAACATAAAAGTTAGCATAAACTGTGCTCCCCATGCACCTGCAGAAAGCTCATTTAAAAAAAAAGATCACAAAGCCCTTCTCAAGACACCATTAAAGGGTGTTTGTAAATTTGTTAAGCCAATAACAAATTTACAAACACCCTTTAAATGACATTTAATAACTATAGCCCAACATAAAGATTATGGCTATGCCAGAGTTCATCTCATGCCTCAGTTTTAATACTTGTGTTGACTGTAGTGTGATTTGACTATGATTAAAATACAAAATATCAGCCAGTTAAAAGGCTTGATTATATGGTAATTCTTTAGTAAAGCATTCGCAGAATTAAAACACTGATAATATTCAACTGCCAAGGAAACCAGTCATGTGTTTCAGTTGTGGATTTATCGGAAAGGCGTGATAAACAACTTCAGGATGAGCGATTATGAAATTCGAGTTCAGTAGAGGAATTATGCATTTTCTTACCTTGCTCTTTAATTTGTCGAATCTGTTTTACGGTTTCCTTTAAGATTGCACATTTGTCAGGCTTGACGTTGAAGTTGTCGATGTCATTGAAGTTTGCGAAGATTAGCTCTGCGAGCTCCTCTATGTATTTATTCTCGTGTTCCCGGTTGCGCTTCTCTGTGCTGCGCTTGGGACTGCGGAGAGAGGCGATGATGAGAAGTTTAGCGTGCAATGTGTGACTGCAGTAAAACCAAACAGACCAACTATATAATATGAAGTTGGACTTAAATGGACCGTGATTATGGTCTGGACAAAAGAGCCAAAAATATAGCTGCAAAAAATGTGTAGTCCAAGCGTGCACTGGAAAAATGCCATGGCAAGATGTGTAAATATATCAAAATATGGATTATAATATGGAAAAATGTAGCATAAACTGATGCTCTATGGTATTTGGGTCAAATCTCTGTTTCTCTCTTGCGTGCAACCTTGGAAATAACTCCCGGCTCAGTCCATGGAAGCCTTAACAGGTTGCCTTTTCAATTCGCCATTGTGCATCCTCAGCAGTTTATTCCGATGCATGCACGAAACGTTTCATTAATGAAGAGGCAACGTATATCTCTTTCCTAGGAATAATTAGACTCAGTGGAAAAGGGTTTTATATAGTAACACGTAATATCTCTGCTAAGTTCCACCAATGGGGGTACGATCAAAATTACTGCAGTTCAATGTTTCAAGGGTCCACACAAAACACTCCAGTACAAATATAGTTCAGTATAAGTACAAGTAAGTTCAATATAGCCTGCTTGACTGGCCTACAGTACGAAAGAACAGCCTTTACATGAATTCAGACTTGTAACTGTACTTGAAGGATGGTTTATCTGCAATTTATAAACACCCTTTAAATGACATTTAATAACTATAGCCCAACATAAAGGTTATCTCATGCCTCAGTTTTAATACTTGTGTTGACTGTAGTGTGATTTGACAATGATTTGATCAATAGCAAATTACCTCAAAGTACAAAATATCAGCCAGTTAAAAGGCTTGATCATGTGGTCATTCTTTAGTAAACTATTTGCAGTATTAAAATACAGATAATATTCAACTGCCATGGAAACCAGTCATGTGTTTTAGTTGTGGATTTATCAGAAAGGCGTGATAAACTACTTTCAGGATGTGTGATTATTAAATTCGAGTTCATGACTCTCTGCATGTGTTGGTGAGGTACCTTGGGCCCAGAAGGTCTGATGGGCATTCCTTGCGCTTCTGTGCCTCTGACCTGGCAGGATCAGACGAGTTTTCCCCAACCGCACTCATCCTCAATACATATCACCTATTGGAGACAGAGTTCAACACATACATTTAGAAAATGCTCAAAGCAGAAATCAACTGTAGTTAGAGTTCATAAATTAACAGCCTTGGCTTTTGCTTCCCGCCTAAAGGGGCAGAAATGCCATTATCAAATTATCTTCCAAACAGGTTAAATGACAACATTTTAGGCCAGCGTTTCACTCTTGAGCTTTAAGAATGACTGCAGCTGAAGGAATTTCACTTGGGCGTGTCGATCCATTACTCCCACTTTCAAAAGATTAGTTTAAAATTGTGTAGCCATTAGATCTGGGTCTGTTTAACAGTTAAAATATCTTGCAGCTTAGCATCACAAAGGTCAAATAAATTTAGGTAAACACAAGTTTTTTTTTAAGTTGCAAACAACCCAAACAGCTCAGCAGGGAGAGATGCTTGTAAAATCAATTAGTCATTTAGGTGTAAAAAAACGTATAGGAAGAAAAAAACACTATAAATTTTGGGGAATTCTATTATTCACTGGTTGGGCTGCGAGTGCCAAAAAAACAATTGCCTTGGCAGCTAACGGAACACTCCGGAAATCTCAAAAAAAAAAAAAAAAAATCGCATTTATCATCAATTAATACCATCTTAAAAGGCTCTTTACAACGGCTAGAAATATTTAATTACTAATTAAAGATAATTAAAAGCGAGAGGGCTTATGGTGCCGTTCCGAGGTCATATATTAAGGATGTGGGTTGGTGCTGGGAGGCATAAAGAGGTTTGTGAAATGAAAATGGAAGAAAATGGAACGAAAAAGAGATTCAATTATATTGTGCGACAATGAGGGTCCCCTGAGACGGACTGTGAGAATAAGACAGGGCAGAGGAACGAAAGAACAGTGGAAGTAATACAAAAGTAAGTGAGATGGAGAGTGAGGGTGAGAAATAAAGAGAGCATAAGAGTTCCGTGAGGGGGAACACAAAGTCCCTCTCACAGCATCACTTTGTGCCGTATACAGTACAGCACAGAAAGACTGATGAGCATGCAATTTTTTTATTTTACAAGCCCCAACAAATGTGGACACAACAAGAGCAGCTGTTCCTTGTTCCTACATACGTAGTCTCACTTTTGGTTCTGATTTGTGCACCTTACAGACCCTGGTTTGATTTGAAACTGGAAATTCCCACTAGAGAGACAGGAAAGTAGTACATTATCATCTTGTACCATTCCCACTACGATGAGAGAAAGAAGTGAGGCCCATCACCAGGGGAAAATGAACCAATATCAATTATTGAAAGAGAACCGGCTCTTTAATAATAGCGTGCAGTGTTAAAGTTGTCCGTGTGACTGCAATGGAGTCATAAACTATGTTGCTGTAGGAGACAGAGAGGCAGGGAAAGACTCCTGTATGCTTCAGTACTGAAAAAAACTGAGGAGACTGTTGCAAGAATGGACAGCAAATAATGCACTTTATTAACTAGAAAGATCTAGTGTGCATAACTTAGATCTTAACTTTAGATCTTAATCTTTTTTTAATTTTTTTATTGCCTCCCTCACCGTTATTTAAACATATCAGTTAAACCAATTAATCAGCTGATGTTTGGCATTTCTGAAATTATAACCTTATAAGTTAATAGCCAATTGGTTTAACCGATACCAAAACTCAGTTCCAAATCTACCAAAAAGCTTGTGAATGGAAGCTAAACATTTTGTTACATTATAACCTATTTTGGTCAACCATTATTGTTATCTGACAGGGGTGTGCTACTAAGTGTTACTAACTTTTTGGGCAATTTGCACAATTTACATTTTTAAAAGGTGCAGAACAATAAACTTTTTTAAAACACTGCAGCCTCTGAAGTAAATTTGTATTCTTTGGAGAAAACGACATTTGAAGTTCCAATATAAACATTTTATAAATAGAGTATGTGGTCTAATTGTCACAATTTGAAAATGAAAAATTTTAAAAAGCTGGAATTGCGATAATGGCCTATTTAGAAGCGTTTTCGCGTCATTTTATGTATTTCCACTTCTAAAGCCAAACACGGGTAAAAGGAAAAAGAAAAATGTATAAAACCAACATTTTACAGCAATAGTAAACGTGCACTTTGGAGTGTACATGAGACCTGTTGCGAGTTAGAATTCGGTGCTACTTTAAAACAGCAGAGGTTAATGAAAACACCATCCGTCTCTTCTTCAATCTCACCCAGGGTTTCATCTGCACTGTTTGAAGAGTAGGAGGAGAGACACTCAGGCCAGCACATGAGGCCAGAACACACACACACACACACACACACAGCATTACGTAAGGCTTTGCAGATTCACTGTAGGCCTGTTGGGGGAGTCAGAGCTGGTGTGAATGAAGAACTGGTATTGAATCCCTGCTGGATTGCAGTGCCCTACTTAAACCTAATGATGGGGAGGCCAATCACAGAAATGTCTCTGGGGGGATGAGACCAATGCTGCTCTATGGTGGACGGACACTGGACACCAGCTAGCTAGACAAAAAGGTGAGAAGGTTTCTTCACAGCCATGTTAATTTCCTAGTCCGCGAGACATTTATCAGCAGGACATCTGAATGGTAACATTATGCAAGACCTTCTGTCAATCACGAGGCCCCTTCTGTCCATCTTGGTGACGACCGGCTTCCTGTGACACAGTCTAGACGATTTTCCGTGTCCCCTTAGACAGTGGACACCACTGGGTTTGTGAATGTAATTAGACAAGGTCATCGCTCGCCTGCCTGTTAGTCTCAAAGCAATTCAACAACCACTACGACATGCTGGTAGGAAAGCATGTCTGAATGAATAGTTAACTAGTCAATCTTATAACCAGTGTATAATGAAACTTTTGATTAACTCTGTTTCTCTATAGGGTGGGCACCCGGGGCAGATTTTTGTATTTATAAACAGCTGGATGCAACACAATAGAACTTTGCTACACAGCACATATATCAAATAAATAAGCATCCAGCTGTTGGGTGAACAATCCATCTCTATACTAACACAACAGAGCCTCTTACTATTTATAGCTAGCTCCCTCCATCACATGACACAATTTAATTAATTGTTAATAACGGCTTCTCAGTGGCTACAGGGGCTTTGTGCAGGAAGGTACAAGTTTTGTTCTAAAACCACCAGTGTGGACAATCGCCATAATGAGAATTTAGACCATTAGACACAGTAGCTAATGATCACAGAAGCCAATGGGGTTACAGACGGCTTTGAAATAACTATCAGCTTCCCCGCTGATGGGTGCAATCCGATTGGCTGAAGAGGATTTAACACAGATGGAGGGGAGCAAAGTGCGAAAGATTAAAAATACCAAATACCTGATACAAAAGACCGAACACAAAGCAGATTTTTGAAATATGTACTGGGGGGGCATGAGTAAATCAGCTTCCTACATCAACGGATCTCAACAGACCAGAAGTACCGTATCAATCACCCAAGACAGAACCAGATCTGTTTATTGTGTGAATGTAGACAAAAATGTCATATTAAATACTGAAATGTATTAATCCTACCATTAACTACAATAGCTCGAGCCCAAGGGTTCTGTCATCATTTACTCATCCTCATAAGGTTTCAAACCCGTGTCTGTCTGTCTGTCGTGGAACACAAGTCACATTTAGTTTTATCCTATCAAGTGACACCATAAAAATACACAGGTTTGTACGGACACGCAGTACATCACCAACAAAAAAATATGTGAAGCATTTTAACTTTAATAAGACTATTTATCCTGCCTTTGGCCACTTGTAGCTCATGGTTACTTACAATTTATTGTTTGCATTCAGCGTTGTTTTCCCCATGTGGCCCTATCAGCACAAACCTGCAACCTGACTCCACAACGCAACCCTTCCGCCAAGAATCACTGCCGTAATCTTTCTAGATTCTGAAACTCATCCAATAATGCTGCTGATAACTGCTGCTCAAGATATTTGCAGATATTCTAATGAGCTCATATTAGGAGGTGCTGCCACAGTATTGTTTAAGAATCATCGGACTGAAGTTCGTAAACAGAAGCCAACTGCCATCAGTCTGAAAGGACTTAAAACTGAAACCACAGGCCTGAGGCGACCGATAAGATCTCCACTGAGTGGGCGTTCTTGAAAAGGAAACAGGCGCTTTGTTTCCCCTTCTTTTTTTTAAGAAGCAATTACATTTTCTTAATGGATTGCTGACAAAATTCTCTTTGATACAGTAAGTGAAAAGAACATAAGACAGAGTTAAAATGCAGTGGTCTCTATACCAGTGCCAGGCCGCTTTTGACAAGTTTACAGTTAGCAGATGTCGTGCAAGCTGCGTGTTTCACCCACATACGCTCAAGAATGAGTCAGAGATGTTCGTGTCCCCTAAGGCTGGGGAGGGGGGACAGTCAAACGCATCTGATATTCAGATATGTATGATGATGACTGGTGGATTGGTGACCAGCTTGGGTTAGAAACTCCAGGTATAAAATACATAACACATGTGCAGACATACACATACACATATCAGATCTGCATTAAAGAACAGCACAGTTATTTCAGACAAAATTAACAGTTAACAGTTATGAAAAGTCACAATTAAAGACTGTAAACAGATAGATTAGAAAGTACTAATTGTATAGCTACAGTAAATGTACAGTAATTGTACAGTAAATGACGTTTACTGTATTTGTGTCTGCCCCTTTAATTTTCTAACCTCATTTCTTTGCCTATATTAATTTCCTGTGTTAGCTCCACCTCTTCCCTTTGGTTTTCCCAGTAGGAAAAGCTATTTATAGACAATGACCACAGCTTAAAGAATGTTTTTATTTTTGTTCATCAGTAAATAATTAATCCATCCACGGACATCTAGAGTCTGACTACCATTATTTAAAAAACACAATGCAGGCTGCACTCCTTACACTTGTCCTAACAAAAATGGCACCTCAGTGTTCTGGGTGGTTGCCAGGGTGTTGCCATGTGGTTGCCAGTGCGTTGCTATGTGCGTTCTGTGCATTAGCATAGTACACCACTAGAGACACAAGACGTGATTTTTACATCTCAGGTTTTAAAAAAACAACTGGTTTCTAAACAGGTTGTGTATCTATTGATGTGACAACAAACAAAAAATGTCATAGGTATGAGATGCTTACATAAGAAAAATGCAAATGGGCCGGTCTAACAAGCTGGATTCATTAATACTCTATCATACAGGTGCTTAAACACGTTATGTTTTAAATAAAAAAAACTATAGTCTTGCTAAAAAGCATCTGTTGCTATGCCAACCAGGCTTAAGACTATGAAACTGGCTTGGCTTGATTAATGTTAATGAATGGCTCATAAAGGCGGATCACAATCAGCTGCTTCAACCCAGTCTTGTTAACTGCATTCATACAAGCAGTTCGACACGAATGTAGCATAACCCGCTTCTGGAAGCCCTGTGCTTAAAGCAGGTCGCAGCTGGCAGGGTGAACTCGGCACAGCCCGCGACAGGGCCGGAGAGGCACTGATATGGAGCATTAATTATTTACAGCGGTTGGGAAGGAAAGGGGCCAGGCAGACTCTGAACAGCCTGCTGCCGCTCCACACTCGCCATGAGCCAGTGTCAGCGATTCACTGATCAACTGCAGCACGAAGACAGAGAGATAATGAGAAGCACTGACACATTTCTCATTTACTCCCATTAGCTGCTCTACAGTTTGTTAAAGATGCAGATGATAAGTGACAGAGCAGTCGACCAATCACGTGCCTTTTCTGATGGGCGGAACCAAGTCTGGGCGGCTGTGATGCCACAACCTAACCCTGTCTCTGTGCACAGCACCTTAGTGAAGGCAGTCGGCCTACATTATCAGATACAAACACATGCAAGGCTGTGGATTATTCGCTACAAAAAATGTCTTTGTATAATTATTTTGATGTTTAGTTAGCTCAATGTTCATTACCTCTTGCAGCCTCGTTTTTGTTCACGTCAAATGAAATGAAACATAGATGTTAGGTGTCCAAGTACACAGTACACAGTTTAAGTGCATAGTGTGTAGTACATCATTTGAGAAGCAGCTCGTCTCTGTGTTCTGTCTATTGTTTAGTGCTGAAAGCAATCGTGCCAGCCAGTTACAGCCTGCAACACTCCATACAGAGAGAGAGAGAGAGAGAGAGAGAGAGAGAGAGAGAGAGAGAGAGAGAGAGAGAGAGAGAGAGAGAGAGAGAGAGAGAGAGAGAGAGAGAGAGACAGAGA
>JAZGTK010000299.1:41248-92290 GCA_036877625.1 Ambastaia sidthimunki
GAGAGAGAGAGAGAGAGAGAGAGAGAGAGAGAGAGAACTTCAGCATGCAGGGTGCTGACAGTCTCTTGTTCTCTCCTCCACAGGAACCATTTAAAGTCCACAGGGAAGACTCCCTACTGCTGCCATCACCATAACTGAGAGGAGACTCTATCTGGGACAGCTGCAGAGTTATGAGGAGTTTGTTTGTTTGTGATTCAAAACAACTAAAAATACCATGTTTGATCACTGACACCATATGAACATCTAAAGAAGCTCATGTTTGGGAGTGTTTACTTGTCCAAACAGAAAGGAACCGCAGATGATCATTTCAGTCCCTGACAGCAGCATTTACATCTCTGTATTTCACACATGCTTTTGTCCAAAACGGCATACAGTGCTTTCAATATTCAATGACTATGTACGTTCCCTTGGATTCGAACCCATGACCTCGTCGTTGCTAGCGGCATGCTCTACCAGATCTGTTACAGGAAAGCTACAACTATATATATACCGGTTACAGGTTAAAACTCATTTTACACATTAACACACTGAACAATTTGTAGGATAAAAGCTAGGAAATTCATTGTGCCCATAAAGCTATTATACAGCCCAAACTATTTACAGACATATTGAGCTTAAAGACTGAAATTATGGCAACAACACTAGAATCTTCTACTAAAAACCTCTGGCTGTATTTGTTACAACATATGTGTGGAAATCTAACTTCCAGATAAATGTGAGCAAATTTGTTTCTTTTAAAAGCTCTATTTTTAGCTAGAACATAAAGAGTCAGACGTTTTCTTTCTGGGTGGCAGTGTCATCATCAGACACCCTGACAGTTGTGAGGTCCTCTTACACAACGAAGACATCCTCCAATCAGCACTCAGATAGCAAAGTTAGACGAACTAACATAATACAAAAATAATGACAATAGGAGATAATGCAAAAGTGTACACAAGACAAGGTAAAGATAACAGAACACATTTGAGACAAACAAAGAGCAGCAAATTTACAGCTATGAAATTAAGATCATTAAATAAACATTACACAGCCTGAAACGAATCTGATGTAGAAAATGAACCTCAAAATTAACCATCTGGAATTACTGTATGTAATGCACCAAATAGTAATGTTGAAAAACAGGTGTGATGGCAAATAATGCCAAAGCTATTTTGTACTTAAGTATAGTTCACTGAAAAATAAAACCTTCTTAAGTACACAATTACAGACAAACACACTTATACACATCCCTCATGGTGTCAGCACAGGGGTTAACTGATGGTTAACCTATCGTTACATGCAGAACCTATTATTACATGGTAACTGTTTGAATTTATATTTTATGCTTGATGTCACATAATATGATAAAATCATAGAGACGCTTCCTGGAAGAAGAATTGTTGGACTTGTTGTCCAATCATGTGATCTCATGTGAATAGAAGGAAATGTGGGCATAGAAGGAACAGATGAGTCTGGCAAATGATTCATCAATGTCCTGTGTTTCTTTACTAGACAGGGAACCTTATTAGACTGCACATCAATAGTGAAGGAAGACAATGAATACAGCAGAAGCAGATAGAAATGGGATTGGATCACAGGTCAGTGAACGTGTATTGGTAAATCACATTTTTGCATGGAACATTTGGTGTAATATTTTTAATGTTTTTACAGTGTTAAAAATTGTTTTTCATTTTGATAGTTATTTTATCATAGGGGTTATGCAATGTCAAACTTTAAAATTATAAAATACTTAGTCTACACCGATTAAAAATGGGAGAAACTTACAAGAAAATGTGACCTGTTATAACATCTAAAAATGTCCATAATCTGTCCATCCATTTATCAACTACCCATTAAGCTCCAATTTTCATTTTTATTTAGTGCAATAAACCTTTTTAAGAGACCATAAAACAAACCTGTACAAAACTACCTTTTAGGGACTATGAGAAACACATACACACACCCACACAAAGTAACAGCTCAAAGAATAAGCTGACTTTGTCTCACTGATGAAGCTGTCAGAGAAGCCCTTGGTGTGCAGAGCACATCCGCAGATGGGTTGGATATCACAGTAAGAGACGACTCTTGCCTGACAGGAGACTGACAGTCTGGGCTCTTCAGAATGCAAACACTACAACTTTAGGTTTGCCTGCAATTGAAAAGATGAACAAAAAACAGCTAACAATCTCTACAGCTAACGATTGTTTCAAGTGGCAACTATAGCACAGAGGAACAAGGATCAACAATTCCTTAATGGAACCGAACGGGATAGTTCACCAAATAATGAAAATTACCCTTGTCATTCCAAGCCTGCATGACTTTTTTTGCTTCTAAGGAACACAAAAGAAGATATTTTGGAGAACGTTGATAAAATCAAACAATAGTGCCACCCATTATATAGACCAAAAAACACTAAGACATTTCTCAAAATACCATCTTTTTTTGTTCCACAGAAGAGAAAGACATAGGTTTGGGTAAACTTTTCATTTTTGAGTGAACCATCCCTTGAAGATCTGAAATATAAGGGTCAACCTTCAGGTTTTGATGTCAACATGTAGAAGACAGAACACACAAATTCTGAGCCCAACTTCTACAGCTCCTACTGCAGGATGGAAGCCCTTGAAGCAGCTTGTATCACAAAGGCTTACACTAAAGGCAGAGTCAAACTTGCCAAAGAAACCCCAGCAGAGCAGATGCTTCATCAGAGGAGCAGAGGAGGGCAGGAGAAGAGGAGGGAGGCTCAATCCATCATTCTCTTGGAGCAGACAAAGAGGCAGCTTGCACCAGAGCTCCATGCACCACCCCTGTAATCTTGTGGCTTGAAAAGCTCAGAGGAACCTTGGCTGGTGACACACCCTGTTCTTGTAGGCACTTGTAGTGCAAGCCCCCCCTTCTGAAGGGGGTTCACCCGAGCTCTCTAAGGTTTGGGGGTCTTTGAAGGGTTTCTAAAATGACTATCCCTTCAATCAAGAAGGGCGTCCTAGCTTGACCCTTCATAGATCTGTCTACAGTATATTCTTGCTCATGATTCAAGCCAAAAAGTATTGCATCATAATCATATTTTAAACCTAACCATGTAAATCTGACCTCCCTGCTCATCTGATGGCACAGAGCCCAACTCTAGCTCAAAGGTGAACAAGTTACATTTCGGGGTGGGGGGAGGTGGCTTGTGGAGCCAAAATACACAAGACTGTGTCGAGTTGTTGCGAGCAACCCACAGCTATTACCCAACATTACTGATTACAGTGCGGAGAGATCCCCAAGGCCAATGGGGATTGTGGTTATGCAGAACAGATGGGCCTTTATTAGCAGCGAGTGTCTGGGAGAGATTTGCAGGAGATGCAGTGTTTACAGCCTCTTCAGCTGACGATAATGAGACCGAAGACAAAACGTCAGCTAATGAAAATGGCACAGACAGGAAGTGAGGGAAATTACACCAATCAGAGCATTGAATGATGGTGATACAGAGCGAAGGATAGAAACAGAGTGTATGCCTTAGAGTTGGTAGAAAATAAAGATCTACTCGGCCTACCAGGGAAATGCAAAACAAGCAGGAGAGGAAGAGAGGGGGTGAGGGAATAGCGGGCGGGCAAGCTTATGACTGAGATTGAGAGAGAGACATAGAGAGAGAGAGAGGAGGAGGGGAGATCGACATTCTCTCCTCCCCAGAGCCGCAGGCCTGGTCTCCAGCCACTGTCCCAGATGGCTTGATTGCTCAGTACAGAGAGATAGAATGAGAGAGAGAGAGAGAGATGTCCTCGCCGCTCATAAGCTATACAATTACAGAGAATGTAATGGTCTTAAAGTGGCAGCATCAGACAGGACCAAAGAGCCAACATCCATTTACCAGAGCCAATCACATTCATGAATCTTTTAAAGTGACATCCACTTCAAACTGCCACTCGGACAGCACTGTATAATAAACACATTAAGCAGTGAACGTCGGATTCAGGGTCAGCTTGCAGGCACAGGACACCAGCAGCTGGAAACTAAAGAAAGACAAATGGATTTCCTTCATCGGTCCATCAGGAGCACAATCCTTGCCCCAGAATCAACTAAAGGCAGCCTGTCTGTGGATTTTTAAAGGCAGGGTTAACAGTGTTCCCATAACTGAAAGTGTAACAGAGAGGGGGTTAAATGTCTGATGTGTATTGATGGGTTTTAGGTTACAAGAGGCACAGATGCAGTGCGAAAATCAATAAACGTCTCCAGTGCACGCTCGGTGGGAGGGACCCCAATCTGCAGCTGACAGAGCTCGGAAAATTACATCCTCTCCAAGCTTAAATACCACCTCCCGTTTCTAGACGTATTCCTAATGTATGTCCGAGCCTCTCTCACTTAATTATTTACACAAGAGTTTGTGGAATGAAGGTATATTAAAGAGATACTTCATATTAATGTCTTAATGTAACAAACTACATCAAGTAATATCAAACATAATCCATAGTGTCCGGAACACTGACTGTAAGCTTTAGTGGTTTGATAACTTCTACTAGCTTCCTGCTATACAGGAAATCCTCCTGCATCCAAACCATCTTACAAATATTTAGTTTGATCAATTAAACAATAAAGATTAAATAAAGATTTTAACTCACAATCCCATGTGCATTAGATGTCATGATCAAAGATACTTCTTTTTGTTACTGCATGAATTTACAAGAAACAAATCTGACTGTATGTCACAAAAACTACAATCATTCCCAATGGCTTAATAACACCAATTCAAAAAGTTTATTTTAAAATGGGCATTAGCAACTACTAAATAAACATTACACAGCTACTGTGCTACAGGATTATTTTCAAACTGTTGCTACGCCATGATCACGGTTGGAGTCCAACAGAATACGGTACCCAACCGTGTGTTGGTACACATTAAATTAAGGGACATTACGTAGCTACTACGCAAACAGTTGCGTTTAGATGACGCATGGTTGACTGTTCAAGGCTCCGATTTCTAAATTCAGGACATGGCCCTTTAAGAACTACAGCAGATGACGTGGTGAGCTGGATGTGCCAGAACTGCGTACGGACGGTGCTGAGAAGTTGACACTGCATGTATCAGCAACACTCAGCATAGAGTGTGACACACGGATGGGGTCTCCTCCACTAGCAACATACAAAAACACTTCACTTCATTAAAACAATGCAACAACTCATTTTTTTAAAGGTGCATGCATTGGTCAGTCTGTGCATGAAGAAAGGGGAGAGTGCAGTTTGCAAAAAGGGCTTATCCTCTCCGTCATCTGCTCCTAATGACAGCTGACAAACTACTAATGCAAATCCCATCCGAGAAGCTCCAGTTGCCCCACCCCCAACCTTACCCTGCGATCCCGTACAGGAAAATCCAGCCCCTGACACCTCCCCCCGATCACATCGCACACACAGCTCATGAGCCACGCTCGAAAATTCCTCAGAGCAAGCACTTGTCTTTTTAACTGACACAATGGGCTGCTCCTGGGTCACATGACAGAGAAGCAATGGTCCGGGCGAAGCAGGTGACAGCTGTGGCATCGACATACAGCCAAACACATGCTCAGCTCGCATGCTGCTTTCAAAGAAGTCGTAGATTCAGATGTTTGCTAATAATATATATGTGCAATAAAATCGCAACCACAGTTTGCAGAATTCTACAGAATGCATTGAAGGAAACAAGGAAACCCATGTCTAGGATGCAAACCGGAGAAAACAAGGTTCCTTTTTTGCTGTTCAAACCAAACACAGGGAGGAAATGACGTCCGGCCACCCACGCAAACCACAGACTCACGTTCATTTGTTTCGTTGTATATCACAGAAGTGTTTGCACATTTCGATACCAAGGGATTTGTAAACACACATTTAGCCTTCTTATGCCTTAAGTGTATTAACCCATCAAATTGATAAGGAAGAGAGAGAAACCCTGTATAAATGAAAGGACGCTAAGCTCACCTTGGCTTTAGTCCAGACTCGGCATCAGGGCATTTCTGCAGCAGGAGGACCAGAATTTATTTGCTTCTCTCAATCTGTGGAGGAAAGCAGAAACATCCTGTGAGGATATAAATCAAGGCTCAACATTGTTTTTTACAGTTTGGGAAGCAATACAATATATTCTAAAGCAAAACTTTATAATAATGGTTGTTTTAGCAGAGGCTGTCATATATGTTGCTTTTTCCTGTTAATTAAGGCATAATCTATAATATAAACAGTTCTGTATACAGAACACAGAAGCTTAATGAATGAAAGCTGAAAGAATGAAGCTCTATGAAATTTATATATATTTATATTTTCTATACAAAGGTAATAAATACCAGCCGGATTTCCACTGCTTTTGTATGACAATAAAACTTTTAGCAATATGATTTTTTTAGCAATATGTATCTTTTTAAAATATATGGTTAGATAAACAGATTCTATTTTGCCACACAGAACAGCTTTTGAGATCTACTAATGCACAACAGTAACATCTGTACAATATTCAAACGAACAGAAAATCAGAATTCTATTAGATTAACTTGCCCACTGTGGAATTTGTAAGGAACTATTCTTTGGAAAGTTGCTTTGGAACAGCGTGAAAAGGACTATGCAAATCATTTGAAAATTTAATTTTCAGGAAATAACCTTCATGTTTTAAGGCCCCACCTTCACTTCACCTCAGTAGAAGTAAACGCTGGCTTATGACATCACTTCCCTGTCCATCCTGTCAGCTGTCTTCTATCAGAGAGCTATCAGCCAATCACAGAGAGAAAGAGACAGCTGAGCATTCCCAGATCTGTCAAGCAGAGTGTATCTATTCTTAATAACAAAACCTTACGGCACCGGCCGCAGGTCTGCTGATACTCTGGTGCTACTGAGCTGACCCACAGACCCACAGAGGTCACAGCAGATAACTAGGGTCAGTGTTCTTGGGACCAAGATGGCAAACATACTTTGTACTTGTTTACAAATGAGTCCAAGAGGAATTTATGCTTTGAGAGCAAGAGAACAGGTAATGGAGGTACTTTCAAATACTACACACAAATACTTTTCAAATCAATATATTCTTGTTGTTCTGGACCGGTTTAATGTACACATTCCAAATTAACATTTTTCTGGAAGATATTTTTACGATAGACTGAACTGATGTAATCTTTACTCCATTAGTGAACTGCGTTTACTGCGTCACTAAAACACAACAATAAACAGAGGTCATGTTCTTTTAGAAATATTTAACCCTAACTTTGATGAATAGAGTTGGACATGCATTTAAATTGCTCATCTCCATTCTGTCCATTATGATATCAAGAGAAGGTGGAACCTAATTGATCCCACTGTACTTTTGAGTTTCTATTATTTAAAATACAGTCTTTTATCTTGAGTTTATAAAAACCATTAAAGCCTATGACAGTTAAACATCGAGTGGAGATATAATGGACAGCTAATTCAGTACATGCCAGTAACCACAAGAGACAACAAGGACAAATGTATTATTAGACAATCCTAAAAACAACAAGTCTGAGAGGAAATTTGTTTGTCTACCTTCTCTTAAAACTCAATTTCAGTGCATCTCTAGGGCCTTTTAGACTATGGATGATGACTAAAATTTTAAGAATCATTCTAAATATAAGAGAATGGCACAGTCCACATCACAACTATAACAGTACAGATACAAAAAATTATGCCTGGAACTCTTTTGGAGCACTTTTTTCCTGGCCAATAAACAATAACACACTGCAGTGTGCCAGCTTAGGATAAACATACCATTATCATCCACTGGTGTGGATACAAATATAGTTATCTTTATAGTTATAATTGTTGGTGTGTACAGGCCTTTAGGGCACTATTACACTAGAAATTCTGGTGTGGATCCAAGACTGTTTGACATCCAGTCAGAGCCATTTTAAGAGACTTAAAGACAAGCATCAACTTGTTTACTTTGTAATACATGCACATAAGCAGCAACCTGAAAATAATAGTATAACTGAGCTGAAAAAACATGTTTGAAATATACATTTACTTTTCCCATTCAAGTGGACAGAAGCTCTGGATAACTAAAAATAGCTGCCCCCAGGCGTCCCAAGATGCCCACAGAGGAACAGACCTTCCTAAGGGTTCAAAGGAACTTTGCATGGGTTCAATTATCCTTAAAGCCATCCGTCTCACCTCACGTGTGAAAAACACTAATGATGACGTATAATCTCTGTCTCAGTCAGTTTTAGTGCTCAATTCAAATAATTTAATGACAGTGAAACTGGTCTTTTTCTCTAAAAGGCGTGACCTAGTTATAGTGGAAAAAAGCAGTGGCCACTAGTTATCACAGCGGTACTCACATTGGCAACATAAACATTTTGTGATCCAGATTTAAATAATGTAAAATAAGATCTGTGGGGGCTGAATCAAACTCGGTTTCAGACAACACAACTCAACCAAGAATGAAAACAGTCTTGTCAGATGATCTGACTGAATCACAAAGACAGTTCATGAGGTTTTTATGAACACAAATACAAACATTTTTGTGAAATGGTATCTGACGAAGACAAACCAATCCAGAGGAAACCCAACTCTAATCAGCACATGAAATTTGAAGACTTGTAGAGAGTCAAATAGCCCGAGTTCTGTGTTATAGAGTCAGAATCCCCCAAAGTGTATATGGTATAAAGCAATCATCATATAAACTTTTTTTGAAGACTATTAAGGGACAGAAAATGAGTTTAGGACGTTGATAAATTGGAGATAAAACAGGAATAAAAGGAAAAAATGACAATCATCATCAGGTTGGTAAAGATTTAATAGTGTTACACACGTCTTCAGGGCCTTTGGTTTCACGAGGGAATCGTTTCAAGCTTATTAGATAGTAACATGAAGTACGCCTTTTTAATTATGTTCAGCAAGTAATTAGTGGAAAAAAGGGTTTAAATCATCTCCCCGATCCCAGAATTAGCCTGAGAGAAGGAAAAAAAATTACGTGCTGCAGTAAGTATCGCTCAACAAAGTTGAAAGTGTATGTAGAACTAGCCAGAATTTTCCCCATTGTGAGCAAATGCCGTCAAAGTGCTTTGTTGACTTAGGCAGAATCTCTCCTGTTGTGAACAAACACCTCAGGGGAGGGCTCTCCACAACCCATCACATGATGTCATGTGTTGTGCACATACTGCTACATGTGGTCCTGAAGCCAGCTGCCCTGTTACAACACTATTCAGTCAGTGACAGCAATACAAAGAAGAAACAAAAGACCTTGCACTGTTTTTATGATGGGTACATTAACTAATAGGAAAGCTGGGGCAGGTGTGCCCAAAAATATGCAATTTTACTTCATAGTTACACACTTTATAGTTTTGTTTTAGCAGTTATACGTTGGCTTAAGGTCTGACATTAAAAGGAAATGAGGTAGGCAAGCATATAAAGTCTATATAAATGTATATAACAGATTTAAATCTATAATTATGAATTTTAATTATATGCAGTCGATACATTTTGAAAGACTCTATCTCTATACTGCTCAGAGGGAAGTTTTTCAGAAGGAATTTCCCTTTTTTCTCTTTTGTCACATGCTTGTTCTTGCCCACAGCAGATCTTAACCTAATTGGTCACTGTAGTTATGGGGTCTCTTAACCATGGTAAATCAGTGCCCCAACCGATTCAACCGCCAGATAGTTTCACTCAAAAAGAAAGCCTTTTATTTATGTGGAAAGTTCTTGAAATGTCAGAAAGTCACAAGATTCTGTGACCATGATATCTAATATTCAGACACCCAAAGTGACATCAAATGGTCACACTTACAGATAAACTTCGAGCCAAAATAAAGCTGCAACTTTTTTTGGTTAAAAACAAAAATTAATTACAAAAATTAATTGAAACAAAAATTAATTACTGAGCAAGGACATGGCATATCAGTGTTCAAAACAAGTGTCCTTACCCCGATTTACAATGGTAAGCTTAAATAATGATTTATAATTCGAGCTGTTGGGTCCGATTTTGCAGGTAATGTCATTTTACATACCTAAAGAAAAGTACATAAAGTACCCTGCAATTTTTAGTTTTAACCAGAGGTGGCGATAGAGGTAAAAGTCACAGATTGCAGTTTAAATATCTGCTCATTATTAGTCCACAGGAACTGCCCACCACAGTTCCTGGAAGATCTCACTGTAGGCGACACACCACAGACCTTCTCCTAATGAACCAAATACTGTAACAGATTGAGAAGACCTGCATTCCTGTCCACTGGATCCACATCCTTTCCATCTAAACTCTGGGTCAAAAGTTCATGTGAAGTGTTACAGTTGTGTGTAACACCACAGACCATGTTTACATCCTCTTGTCAAACGGTCATTATAATGAACAAGCCTTCAGCAACAGTAATATTAAGACTAAACACTTTTGCACAATGTCACATTTACTACAACATATACTTTTATCTTTAAATTCCTGGCCGATTGGTTTAAAAGCATTGTAAAATGCCAATAGTCACACACCTATAACCGCACGTTGAACTATATGGAACCCAAGGTGCTACCATGCCTGGCAACAGCCTGCAGCACTGCTAAAAAACCAAGTTACTTAAAGAATGAATTATTACAATAATAACATTGTTGTTGTTGTTTTCATTTAGCAATGATTTATGCACTACACTTCCTGTCAGTAGTAGACAGAAGATATCTTGCATTTACATTTATGCATTTGTCAGATACTGTTATCCAAACAGACTTACATTGCATTCAAGCTATCAGCTGTCTGTCTCAGTACGCTTTACCAGTCCATGCATTTCTTGTGAACTTCTAAAACTGACAGGTGAAAAAACACCATTCAGAAAGAAGGCCAGAGGTTGGGATGCCATTTTAAAACACGACCGCTGCTCCTCATACTTTTGACAGCGTTCACGTATTCAGTTAAGTTAACAGAGATGCTTTTTGATTAGATGTGAGCGGGATTGTCTAAACCCTGTGTTTGAGGGTAAGTGATCCTGCTCTATTTCCCATGATCCTCTCTGTCTCCACCTGGCCTGAAGCAGGTTCGAGTCATCTCAGTGGGCCTGTCACTGAAGGCTTATGTCAGGAGTAAACAGCCAACTAATCGTACCACTCAAGGGCTAAAGATTAGATTGGTTGCACAGATTTTTTTACTCACTCAAAACTGACCACAACGAGCCAGGCGCAGGCCAAATGTAACCTTCCATGTTGACTTTCCACTGGCAATCTGTCAACTTCTTGATTGTATTAGTAAGTCATAGACTTAATGGCCTAACTACGTAAATAGCTTAACCGCATTGTGCATTGAGGCAACTGAATCCAATGCAATTATAAACTTACAGGACTTTAAAACAAAAACATGCTTGCTTATAATGTAAAACTCTCTGCCACAATGCTAGAATTTTGTGGGTGGCTGCCAGGGCATTGCTGTGTGATTATAGACCACAAGGTGGTCTGACTTACTTTAATGCGGTGATATACTGTTGTTAGGATGCTCTGGTTAGTTGGTTATTGGCCCAATAGGACCTCCTC
Organism: Ambastaia sidthimunki; assembly: GCA_036877625.1. Taxonomy (NCBI): domain Eukaryota; kingdom Metazoa; phylum Chordata; class Actinopteri; order Cypriniformes; family Botiidae; genus Ambastaia; species Ambastaia sidthimunki. The sequence goes on from JAZGTK010000299.1 coordinate 52,678, forward strand.
AATTCTGGTTTTGATCTAGTTATTCTGATGCCTAGAGTATAACTCACATCCGTTTATCTTTCAATGCTTAATATTTTAATTCATCTGCTTTACAGTTTGCAAAAATGCCAAAGCATGCCAATCCAATCCAAACCAAACTGAAACTCCACCACCTCATTTCAATGATCTGGTTGTAATCCTGTGCATCCCCTCTTCTGTACGTTGCATGAGTTATCGTGTAACCGCAGTCACACACATAAAACCTCTTCAGTGAAAGAACGGTAACAGAAACAGCTGTGAATGGAAGCATGCTGAGTTGTTCTGAAACAGTGTAAAGTCCAAAATAATAATTGGACAAGCAATTATTACATATCTCACTTTATGCACCGAAGGGGGTCCATAAAACAAAACATTAAAACATTGATTTTCATTAAGTAACAGCAGGTCAAAGACCTAACAGAAACAGTGATGCCATAACGCTTCGTTACAGATACAAACTCCATTTCCTCAATGGGCACTTATTTGTAAAACACGGTCCCTCATGCATAAAACGCAAGATGTGTAAACTAAGTAAAACCACTTTTACGCAAACTGTCAATTTTGGTTCAATGGTTTTTATGTAAGAATAGATTTAAGAACAGTTAACAAATGAATTATGCTTCTGTTTTAATGAATAAGGAGCAACTAATGTTATGGCATTTTTTTAACATAAAAAGGCACAAAGTGATTAGTAACAATCCAATTGTTCATTTTTACCCAAGATAAAACAGAACTGGTTCTGAACTGAAACCAACTGAACTGAACGCAGAATAATGATGTTATATGTGGATTCAGTAACATACATCACATAACAAAATGACAGAAATATTCAATATCTATGTTAATGTTTTATATAAAATTCTGCCACAGAACTGCACCCTATCTATCCAATGGCACACGCTATTATCAGGACATCAGGTCATATTATCATATTAATAATCATATTATCAGGTTCCTTGCTTGCAGAGGCCCAGTACTGACCCCATGAAAGCCCCTCTGGGTGTACAGTGGTTTTCTGATCTTCCTCTAGAAAAAAACTCTATATCTGTGTTCCGATTCCGTTTAGCACGTGTTGTCAGATCCAATTCCACATTTGATTATCATTTGTTTCTTCTCTCCAGCTGGAAGCCCACACATATGCTTTCTGAACTTCTGCCATCTTAACAATGGCCAGACTCACTAAGCAAGCTTTGTGTTTCTCTAAACTGTGAGTACTGTAAATTTATCAGGTTTATTTAACATTTTCTGAAGCGGATGGAGATACGGCTTGATAATCTCATTTTGTCTTTAACAGAAAAGACAGCAAAACTTAAAACAAATGAGCAAGACAACAAAAACATTATTTTGAGTTAATTATGACAAGTTAACCTGAAATTTCCAAAAAAATTTGATCTGGCATTGATTAATAATCATCCAAAGTCATTATTAATATGCATTATATCAGCTAAGTCACTGTACAACTGCCCATGTATGTCCATTATAACATGCTTAAGTAGTTCATACAAAAATACATATTAAAAAACTGTTACAGAAGCTACACAAATTGCCAAATTTATACTTTCTTAAATTCAAACTGAAATTCTGCAACCTGTTTGCTAACTCAATTCAAATTAAGTTGAATCTGGAATTGAATTAGAATTTAATTCTGAACAGAGCACAACCATGAAGGGAAAATGCTTTTCTGGGCCATTTAAAAATCCACACACACTTGCAGTGAGACCCAGCATGTTGAGAAGGAGGACTAGAACTCCTGCATCACCTGATTAGGAATGCTGCTGATTCTCCGGAAGGGCACGTAATTGGACAAGACAGGGAAAAGCACAAGGCTGTGGTGGAAACTCATCTCTGGACAGAGCTCTTGCTGTGGAGGGACTGTCATACATCACTCTGCCAGTCGACATCAAGGCTGTGAAACTGCATTACAGCTTCCGGTTGTCAAATACCACAATTATCCAAAATTAGTGCTTTGGTCACTCAAACTTAACGTTTTTAAAATAAACCATAATATCATGATTGTAACTCCAGGCCATTTACTGTAAGATGACAAAAATAAACAGCAAACGTGGCTGTAAAGACTAGGCGTATATTGTTGACAGTTATGCAGCACCAACTCGCAAAAAATGATTAGGAACACGATGACACACTTAAACTGGTTGTTGTACGTTTTAGTCTGTGGACTCAATAAAATAAATGTGTTACATTATATCTTATTAACAGCCAATTCATTTCAACATAATCATAAAATACTTCAACCTTCTAAAAATCTCACACCTAAACAACAACTAAAAAAAAATTTTAGTTGCCCTATTAGAAATTTCAGATAACTTCTGTACTAAAAGTCAACGTAAGTGTTCATAACACATTTGGTTTACGTAATGTTTTGTATTTAAAGTAAAGTAAATGAAGTATCTAAAGTAATGTAAGTAAACCAAGAGTATATTCAACAAGAAAAAAAAGGTAGGCTAGGACTTAAAAGTATTCATCAAGATCTAATTGGATCGTAAAAAGCTTTCTCTATAGGACAGGTGCTTCAGGGGCGGAGTTTAAACAAGAAACAATTGGTGACATTTCGAATATTTTTCTTTGTAATAACATGCATAGATGAATCATGCACAATAAGAGCAGGAATGTGCATTAGGAAAACAAAAGAGTCAATTTTAATTGCACATGGACTCAACAACACCCCAAAACATGCTTGACATACGTTAAATCAATGCATATTAATCACTAACTGTTTTAGATATATAATGTATATAATGCAAATATAATGCATCCTTCCCTCCTCTGCCTGTGTTACGTGGGTGTGTATATATAATTGTCTCCTCAGGTGTAACGTGAGAGGATTTGTTTTGACAACCCACAATTTCAGGTGCCAAAGCCACAGATATCTGTAACACACACACAGACTGATTACAGAGTTAAGGGCTCTTTATTCAACCTATGACCAGCAATTTATCTCTTAGTTGAAGACTAAAAAGACTCCATTAGCATACAGTCAGCCTAGAGCTAAAGGTGTCTAATGTAAACATGCTATAACGAAATCTCATCTGCTCGATAGTTTTGAGTCTTTGAGAAGAATTACCCAAATTGTCCACCAGAATTTCCACCTGACAGAGCAAATGCTCGATCAGATTAAGAAGTTCTTTGTATTCTTTACCCGTGCAGGTCTGAAAATAGCAGCGAGGAACGAAGGTGTGTGCATGTTTTGTAACAGGCAAATGACAGCCAATCAGATGTTTGGTGATGACAGACGAGCCAATCAAGCTGCTTAGCAACCTCCAGTGATAACAGCTGCCAAGTCTCCTGTCTAACACCGGTGCGGTCGTGGCTAAAAAGAATTATGGATAACTTTATTGCTTCTGAAACACTAATTTGAAGCAGCAATTGATTCGGTTGAGAGCGCTTACTAATAAGCGCACAAGGTATTGGTTTAAACATAAAACCTTCCTGTAGTTTCCGGCAGGCTATGAATTACAGGGAAGATAGACATACAAGAATACAACTGAATTGTGCCTAGTAAAAATCATTGTTAACAGTGTAATAAACTTCTAAAGCTTGCACGTGCACACACAGTCCAGATTTTGTGTCATTCCGTTGTCGATGATGTGGCCTCACACGGTCATCAGTCTGTACTTTCTGGATCATGTGGATAGACACGTCAAGACATCAGCTTGCAAATGCATGTTGAATCTTTTTATGTAAATAAGAAATTTACATTTCTGCATTTCTGTTTTGCTAGCAGAGGCTGTATCTTTGCCACCATGTTGCCTTCTGCATGCTGTAGGCAGCATTCGTCAAAAGTCTTTTCCCCTCTGAATTTGCACTGCATGAAAGAGCAATTAGATCTGTGGCCCAGTTTACAGAGCTGGCCGAGAGATACCAAACCCAGTCAGTTTACAGCAGGAAAGGCTTTGCGGGAAAAGGAGGTCTAGGCCATCTGGAGGATCTTCTGGAACCTTCTTTCAACAAAGAAAAATACCAGCCCTACACTCACCCTCAGAGGGTTTCTACAGTCTAGAGTTAGAAGATACTTTCATTACTGGTGGTTCAGCGCTGGAACCAAGAACCACAGGCATTTATTGAGTTATCTGTCATTAATTGATGACTGTGTTTCAGTCCTGATCATTCAACAAGTCTTTGAAGTGTCAGTGCTATCCAAAACAAATAAAACGGTTCAAGTCATCTTTGTGAAGATGCAAAATAGAAAAAAGGTTCTTATCTCCCTTTGAGCTTTAAGGGGTTTAGATAAAAAGAATATCAAAAATCAAAGTTTAAAGTACAAATGAAAATTCTGTCAGCCTTTACTCACCCTGTTGTGTTTTGCTTATCCATTCCACTGACTTTCTTCTGAGGAACACAAAGGGAGCTATTTATAGCAAACTATCCAAGTTCTTATTTCCTTAAAATGAAAGTGAAAGTGAATTTTGACCACTGCTGTCAAAAAATTTTCAAAGCAAGATTTCAGCGAATAACAATTTACATTTTAGTCTCTTCCGAACACAAACTTATGAAACAGCTTCAGAAGGCTACTTTTCTATGCTTTTTGGCAACCATACACTTTCACTGTATGAAAAAGCTGCACTAGCGTTCTTCAAAATGAAGGAGAAAATCACACAGATTTGGAATAATCTCATTTTAAACTGTCCTTTAATAATCCCAGAAGAGCACCTGACACGATGAGTAAGGAAATAAGACAGGAGAAGAACTTCACCTGGAGGCCTCTCAGAACCAACAGGAAACACAGTATATGAAGCTGCCCACTGCCTGATCCTGTATTACTATGAGGACAGGAAGCATCAAAACCCTCATGCACATTTCCCTGTACAGTGAAAGCGAAGTTGCCCTGCGTCTTTTGGCAGCGTTAACCTCAAACTCAACTTGTAGCCACCCTGGGTTAACCTGCCCTGTGATCAGTTTCCTTCCTTCGACTTTGGCATTTCTTAAAGTAGCCCCCACACCCACGACTCTAACTGTGGTGCTCTGAACCGGTGCCAGGCCACACTCGATGCCAAGGTTTACACTCTAGGTCTGCTGCCAGACACACGCTGGGCTCAGAGTACCGAGTCCTCCAGACAGCGGTGAAACAAACACCATCCGCCACATCGCTGAGAGTCGAAATCTTTGAAAGCGTGGTGCTCTGGCAACACAAGGCACTCGAGTTGCACTTTCCTGAGAGTGCTAGTTAAGAGCTGATCTCTATGCTAACTTTGATCTTTCCAGTCCATTAAACAGGTTAAGAAAATCCTTTTCACAGAAATTCCTGCACAGAAATAAAGTTTACATTTACGACAATTCTGAAAAAAAAATCAACATAAAAGCATGTTTACAAGAGATAAATTTTAAATATTTATATATATATATCTTTTAAATATTTTTTTCTCCGAATTTAAGATCAAAACAAACAGAAATGTACACTGATACATGCTTGCGTTGAAAAGCTGTCAAAATGCTGGTAAAGGTGGTCACTTGCACAACAAAAAGATAATGGACAAAAATGAGCCCTCCTCAAAAAGATCTTTTTCACAATGAAAAGGCCAATGCTGACTTGTTAATAAGTATTAATTAGTCTAAGACTGCATGTACATTCTCTCAAAGTGAAACCATGCTGACCATCTACAACACTCATGCCATGCATGAGCCATGGAATGTGGGTTTCCATGGCAATTACCCTTCCACACTTCTTTCATTTCAATTAAATAGAATATGGTTAAATCTGGTTAAAACCTATTGAGGGACCAGTGGAAAGATGCATTAAGCTGGCTACTAAATTTGTTTAAAGTAACAGGCTAGCTGTTAATTTTAAGATCATTTATTATGTTCTTAACCTGCTTGTGACTATAAAACACTTTCTTTGCGTTTGAGTATATCTGTTCTGTGCCGTCTGTGGAAGCTCATGTTAACTGTGGTAAATAAAACCCACCTGCCCTTTGTGGAGCCTACACAACCTCCATTACCTTCAGCCAGTCTGGGTAAGGCCACCTTCACAGCAAATGTCTGTGGTAATAACAATATCACCAGCCAAAGGCAAATCAATACACACTTGAGTGAAGAAAAAGCATCTCGCTTGTAAGTGTTCAGCAGCGTACTCAACACATTGATCAGTAACATACCTTCCGCGTACCTTTAAACCTACAAACTTCTCTTTTATATTTGCAAAATGCTGACGAAACCATAGTCTTGCAGTTACACTGGTCTGACACATTGAGCTGTGGTGCTCAAGTGAGACACACGGGTTTGAGTCTGGCACATTCATTTTCACAATTCTACTCAACCCCTCCACATTATCACTGTCTCTTCTTGATCCTTATCATTAAAACATAACAATAAGGCCAAAAATAGTATATTATATATTATAACTGTCACATAACAATCATAATCAGACATACACATTTATTTTTACAAATTCAGGTGGACAATGCATTGAAATATACAAAGATTTCTGGATGAAGCAAACGTGCTGGAGAAAGACTGCTCGTTCTGAACAGTCACAAACACACACACATACACACACACACACACACACACAGGGCTCATTAGGCAGAAGTGGGGAGTGGAGAGATGTGAGTAGCAATCCTGGGTCAGAGTCTGTGCAAGGACGGTATGTCTATGAGAGGAAGCAGTGAGTGGAATGAACCCAGCCATTATAACTCAGCTCATCTGTCACTGTGAGGCCTCAGGCCCATCTACCCACTGTTGCCCTGGCAACACTCTCCTAAACTTACATTCAGCATCATTCAGGAGAAACAATGCTTATTAATTTTTTAATTATGAAGTGAAGAGAGCAGTGGATACTAAGTGTGTCTGACAGTAATTGTTCATACAAGTGAAAAAAAGCATGTGATATTGTCATTGATTCAAAGCCATCATAGAAAACTGAACAATATCTAATAGCATAATACAGAGCTAATTCCCAACTTAGGGATAGTTCAAGCACAAATAAAATGTCTTTACTACCCTCATGTTGTTTACTCATCCTCATAACTGTAAGACTTTTTTCTTTTGTAGAACACAAAAGTAGCCCTACTGGCACAATGTTAGTGACTGACAGCCTCAGTCCCTACCTGTATGCATTGTGTGAGGACAAAACAACATCAACATTCCTCAAAATATCTCCTTTAATATTCCCTAGTAGAAAGTCAGTCATAAGGGGTTGGAACAACAAATAAGCCAGAATGTAATTTTTAGTGACCTAGACCTTTACATCACCATTTAGTGGTCATTGCTCATTAGTTCTAACTATAGCTTTTCAAACAAACTCCAGCTTTATAAACATGGCTCGGTAAAGACCATTACAGTTGAATGTGAGCAGCAATGTCATTTAGGCAGTCCTAGTTTCCTCCCTGCCCTTTGCTCCCAGTGTAATCTGAGACAGGAGTGAAAAAGGCCCAGTGCACACACAACTGAATGAAATGTACAGAGAGAAAACAGACATGCTCACATTCAGCTCTGGTCTAAACTAATCAAGTCAGACAAGGTCATCATTTTCCAGCTTTCTTCTAATTAGGCTTAATTCAGCTTAATTTGGTTACACTAATCCTCACTGTAAACCACACAGACATAGCTACTGTATCCTAGAAAAATACACTTGCCACACCAGTGCATTGAGATCCATAATGTAACGAAACATGAGGTTCTTAAGTTTGTCACATCTTTCAGCGATTTCAGCCACTGCCTTCTGGTGCTTTTGTTTCCCCTGCGTGTCAATCTGATCTCATCTGACACTGATTTGATCTGATAGCGGCTCATATGATCATTCCTGCGACTGACACGCCGCATCTTGTCACTGTGGCGTGAAATCAAACAGTTTCGTGACAAATTTATCTTCCTTTCAACCTTCTGTTGAGCGTGCGTGACGTCAGGCTGCCCAGCTGAACTATGACTACGTCAGATGCACTTTTGCTGCCTTTCTGCAGGAAGTTCAAAGTTCAACAATTAGAATGTGATTCACTGTGATGGAATCAATAGTGAGTCAAAGGTCAGCTGATCTAAAATGAAATCATGCTGTCACTAGATTCTGGCTGGGTGTGCGTAAACTAACGCTCCCCTTTCTACACCACCGATGGCGGGTCATGTGACCACAACATCCACTGGTGGATAAGCCATATTTAGATCGCCACGCGTGAATGCCGCTAAGCCACAGAGACCAATCCGGAGACACCATCAGCGTTCACACATGCGCACACGAGAGTCCTGACAGCTTACGTGCACACCCACACACCACAGTGTGCATGCATGGGAATATATCTTAGCACATTATAGCAGTCTGACAGGCTAGCTTTGGATAGGAGCTGACCGCAAACGTTCCTTGAATAATCGGGCCACTGCTACAGAATGTCAGGGAAGCTTGTACCACAAAGGAAATACATTAATGCTTTATGAAAAAAATCTAAAACTGACAACTGCAAGATATAGCTGACAAAAAAAACTGCTAAAATAACACATAGTGGATACGTTAATAATCCCAGCTTGTTTGGAAAGGTTTTACAGGATGTAACCTTGTGCTAGTTACACCACTGTCATGGGTTTGATTCCCATACATTTTATCATTGAATGAAATGATAAGATGTATACACCTAATGAACACCACTGTAGCCAAATGCACAAAATTTAATGCAAATGTACATTATTTAACATTGTTCAACATTGCATTGTTCCATCAATCAAGTAATCAAAATAAAGGCATATTATTCTTATTTTCGGTTGCGTGAGCATTTACAACACAAGCCCTATTGTGGAATGTGTCGGTATGATGTAAGATGTTGGTAACAAAGCTAGTATGAACGGAACTACTGGTCCAACAGGCTGAGCGTTACCGTAGCTCTTATAGCAGCCCTGATGCAAATGTGAGGTGAACGCCAGCTGACAGTACACAATCCAGTCTTGAACAAAAAGAAACCATTTAAATAATAAATCAAACTTCGAGCTATTTAAATACAATTATGCTGGTCATTTATTGGAACAAAAATCACAACAAATACTAAACGTCCAATACTAAAAAACTAAACGTGCCAAAACATTTTAAGACCAGTTAGGAAAACTGATTGAACTCGTTTCAAAGGCTTGTTACGACTTAAACGTTAAAGGGCATCTAAACGTGACCGAGACCCAAATGAACTATGTAGCGGCGTGACGTCACACACCGTAAAACATCGTCACGGCGGGCACGATCTCTGTCGCAAAACTACAAATCTCATCAAGTGCTTGACGACAAAGACAACTCATTCTCTTCAGCGGTTGTATAGAGAGTAAAGTTCAAGCAAATCACGAGCTAAATGCTAATGAGCAGCACACCCGTCCACTGGCGCCCCAACTTTTCTTATCAGCGAGCTCCCGAGGACCGATCCGGGTTTTGTAAGCTCTCTGTGCCTTAGAGTAGTTCAGCAAGCAGCTGACTCACTAATCTCAGCCCTCGCAAAAACCAAACGCGACGACTGTCAAATAACATGCGTTTACTTTTAATACAACGCGCCCGCGATTGATACATTGTTGATTCTGTTCCGTCTAACTCGCTACAATGTAACCCAGAGAATAGCTTTACTAAGGAATTCGAATCCAGCGTTACATTGTAGCAATCTGAACGTAACATTTTACCCGCTAAAGTTAAACCTCTATCTATCTGTCGATAGTGTTTCACAGACCGACTAGTCAAATGGAGGCTCGCAGGCTAAAGCTAGCCAGGCATATAAGAGGGGGGAGCGGGCTCAACTTAATCGCTCATATGCAAGCAACGCGGGGGAATGAAGTAAATCAGCAGCGCGATCTCAGTCTTTACACAATAACAGTCATGCATTCGCTTCAAGATCGCTCATAGAGAATTGTTTACAAAGCGACAACCGTCAACACACAACTCTCCAACTCTACAAAGTGGCCGGGCTGTGTAGCTGTTTAGCAAGCTAATGCAGGAGACCGCCGCGGAACTGTGATTGGATCCTGCACCGAGTGTGTAAAAATAGCGTTACAAAGCCACCCCGAACCTTCATTCACCTGCACACGGAACATTTATAACGATGTCTTACTTACAGTGTTTTCTTTCGGCTTAATTCCTGCACGTTATATCCAGATCTGACCTTCGGGTTGGTGAAACAGCATTATAGTTAACTGCCGCCGCCATGTTCCTGCTGCCTTATGCCTAACGATGGCTGGCTGCTTGTTTATCTCGCCAGCAAAACCTCCCCCACATACTACGGGCACTCGTTTACTCTCGCCTGCATAGCAACCTTGCAGTAAGCAACCAGGCAAAATGATGATACAGCAAACATATTCACCAGCTGGATTGCATTTTTCTCTTAAACACGACCACAATCAGGGCTCTGTTTTTATTAAAACTGCAAGTGGTTGTTTCATAATGTTTCAAAAACATGTAACAAATGATGAAAAGACAGTTTACATACCGGATTACAAAAGCTTTAACTTTTAAAGTGGTGGTGAGAGAAAAAGTGTATTAAATTGGTTTGGTAACACGCTAGTGTTGTCAAAACAAAAAACAATTTGCACTTTCTTATAAAAGTCACAACATCACTTGTTTGCAACTGTTTCTCAGACCCTAACGGTTTGTATGATTTAATGCATATTTAATTATCCACATTTTCCAATCCATTATAAACATCTTTTTCAACAGGTAAATGAAACTAATGAACTACATTCCTTCATCTTGGCCTTGTTAACACAGGAGAAAATTAAACCGTTAGTTTAAAACTGTAACTAATTTAAGTCTAGTCATTTAATCAATTAGTAAATTATTATTTATAAGACATAAGGAATTGTTTTCCATGTCGGAATCAGGTATTAAAGTCTCAAAACATGCTCAAGTATGATGATAAAGGTTATGTCTCAAGTTACAGTAAATGTAGGAGTCCACGCCTTGTACATATTAATGTGTTAAGACGTTATCATTCTGAAGAGAATAATGTAAAACTAAAACTCATCATAATAATAAAAACTAAACTCATTCTTTATTAGTAAAACATTTTCTTTGGCACTGTTGTTGTACATGCCAGCGTGTAAGGAATTGTACGATTGACATACATTTACTGAAATCACGATTATAGTTGTTTTGTGAAATACCGAAATAAATTGTGATTGGGGTAATAAAATCTGGTAACACTTAATAGTTGACATTGTGTAGTTGGTTTAAATGTGTGTAACTAATAACACACAGTACATGCCTTGTTGCCTTAGCTTTAACTGCTGTGTCTGAACAGCTGAAAACGAAACAGCTCCATAATTTCCTTTAACGTGAAAGTTTAGACTTCCACAAAACTGTTGACACTGTGTGTGTAAACACAGAGAATATAGTGGATGTAAAATATGATATGGACGATCGCCATATAAAAAGGGTTTGTAAACATGTAATGGTTTAGTAATGTACGCATAGGACGAGTAGCAAGCTTAAATATATGATCAAATTCTCACTCGTTTCTGTTTTAACTTTTCCCTCTGTTACAGAATATCACGTATCCCAAGCCTTAAATATCCCGTCGTGACTCGACTCTTTTCCCACCTTCGTAACCGGGTGATCTGGCAGAAAATCAAGGCTTACCGTGATTACTCAGCAGCAATAAACCTCAGATATCCGATCAAAATCCACACGGTGACAGGTCCGTTTCCATTCAGCAAAATATCCATATGAGCCTTAGCCAGCAGTGAAGCTCTGAGATTGAACCTGGACAAAATCTTGTAAGACAAATCTTACAGTCGCAACCAATGCGATCAAAGGTCTACATCCAATGTAACTTATAAGAGAAATCTGCAAACATAGTGACTTTTGCAATATTGCTGTTCACGCTTTCAGATTGGCACGCGTTTGACGGCAATTGTGAAAGAACAAGGGAATGTTTTTCGCAATGAAAACGTCCCGAAAGAACCTCACTACAGGTTGACGAAAGCTTTTATATGGCTTTTTGTGGTTTATAATGCGTATAACAGTAATACCTTCATGGTTAAAATACCCACATACAGAACGATTAGCGAAACCGATTTATAGAGATGTTCAGTGTGGGAATAATCGTGGCGCACAGCGCCGCTACATGGTCAACAAGCGACATCACAAGCAAAATGACGCATTTAAAGCAACAAAAATGTCATTTCTTGTTTTATATCATTTCCTTTCATGATTACGTTTCAATAAAGGCAGTTCATACAAAAATACACTGTTCATTTTGAAAATCTACACCATTACTTTTCACTGCGATGTTCACAAATTCAGAAACAGGACAATATTAACCACATTAAATGCCTTTAGATAATCATAAAAAACATTTCGATTATTGTATTCACCACATATTTTGCTAACTGATTGTACTTGGGGGTTAAAGTAAAATGAGACATGAATGCGTTTTTTTTATTGAACATTATATGTTTTTCTTAAAACAACATGATCTCCTTTGAAAACGATAAACTGTTAAACTGAGAAGGTATTCTGACATTCTGACAGTCTCACAGCTGCACTGAAATGACGCAACTGATGTCATTTGTAACGTGTTATCTACACTGAAGAGCAAACTCAGCTGTGCAAAGGTCAAGATTGAAAGTCTACTGACACAACCAAAGCAAATTGCTTTTGTTCCTTAACGTTGTTCCTTTGCTATATATACTTTATTGTGAAACAATAAACCGTTTGCTTAGCTTGACCAATCAGCCTGTCCAATTGATGGAATTAATATTGTGGTAAACAGAAAAAGCCAACAAATAAATGCTTAACACTTTCATGACTGTGGTCACTTCCTAGTGTGACAATGAAAATGTGACAATGTTTATATAGCACAAAACAAAACACAGACTTTAGAAACAAATGCATTGAATTAAACCAACAAAAACTGTGAGCCGTCACAAACCGATACATAGAATCTTCATTTCAGACTTGAGTTAAAATACTGGATTATCCCTCTCGGTTTGATTCTGATGTAATGATGTATGATTAGGCACTTGTAAAGAAGCATTTCCACAGCATCCATGTTTTCCTTGTAGGAATGGTTGGATCACGGTTTGGACATAAGGATTGTGGGCTGCTGCCGTTGCTTCTTTAAGCAATTAAAGCAAAGACTGTCTGAGCCATTACAGTTGGGAAAAAAATGTGTTTGTGTGTGTGTGTGTGAGGTTGGTGTGGGGGGAGATGGGCCCTCTCAATCACCCAAAGCCACATTTCCTTAAGCCCTTCTTGCAATTAGACATAACAGCTGGATAGATTAATAGTAATACAGCACTCAACGTAAAAAAAAAAAAAGATCAAGGAGAAGAATGTGGAATTTGTCATATTGCCAAGTTTTCTTCTGATAAACAAGAGGGAAAAGGAAAAAAGGCTACAGACAAACTGCGGGTGAGAGAGGAATTATCAGGCTGACTTCAGCCAGAACAGAGTACAGAAACTGGGAAGCGGGAATTTACGATGACTTTTCCTTTCTCGATCTGGGTGAATCTGCTCCACTGGCACCTACAGATCCATTCACACCGTTGACTGTGATAAACAAAAATGGGACATTACGATGTAAGCAAGCAACTCATTTTTTATGATTTAGGATCACACACAAAAAAGTACACCAATTAGATCCAGATTTGGACATGTTTCCACCCATACCACAAATCAGAAATGCAATATAAACAGTGTTTTAAAGCATTTGAATGTATTCCAATTTACCTTATAATATATACATTGTACACCATATATCACATGAAACAATGAATCAGGTCATTGAATCTATCATTTGATAGATCTGATGCTTGTGCACAGTGAACAGAATAAAAACACTGAATGTCATGACAACGGCACATCTTAGATATCAATGTATTATGACTGCCAACCAAAATTACAATCAATTTTTCCAGAAATCCACATTGCTTAATTTTAGAAGTTAAAAAAAACTATTTAAAAATAATTTACTCCGTAAGGAAATTTGCCAAAAGGAAATTCAAAGTCTGGAACCACTTGGAACTTAAAACAAACACTTTAAAGTAAAACAAGATTCTAGTTTGGACCACTAGAATCCCCCTCATTGGTTTGGGCTATAAATCTAACTTTTCCATCTTTATTAGTGTAGTATTTCCATAAAAGGGTGAAACATGGTAACCACTAACAAATGAAACGCTAACCTTTCTTTGATTTGCCCTTAGAAGAGGACGATTTCTTCTTTAAGGCCTGAGTCTGTGCATTTTCTCTCCATCGTCTCAGCTGGAAGTTGATAAATTTCCACATCATAAAAGCTTGAGTAGTGCAGATTGCCGCCAGGACAGTCACACTGAGAGACAAAGAGGCCCATTACAAGCAACTCCAACAATAATAAAGAACAAAGTCATCATTTATTTTCCATCTTCTGGTCTTTAACTGAATCCTGAACCCTAGCAACCAAAAGTTTATTCGCTTCCAGTAGAACTATTACAATGTGATTACATGTTATGCAGATTTTATCAGCACCGAAAGCAAATTTAATAACATTTGTGATGATTGTGCCATTACTTCCCATTGTGTGCTTTTATATTGGAAGCCAAAAACTCAAGTGATGAAATGTGTTGTCCAGCAGAGCACTGCAGACTGATCTGAACTGCGCTTAGTGCTGTGCAGACCACAAAACCCATGCGATGCAAACCATTTAAATTCAACACAGAATTTCCTCAAGGCATAATGGAAAGCCAAACATTTCAAATGTCAGGGGGCTTAGTTCATAATAAGATGCTAGAATGTTGCTTTTTGAAAAAAAAAAATAGCAGGTTAAAATCCAAAACATCTAATTTGTTTTACATTTACATTTAGGCATTTAGCATTTATGCTTTTATCCAAAGTGACTTGAGGTGAGGAAAACAAGGAAGCGATAAATCCTAAGGAGGCAATAATATCAGCCATACACATTTACAAGTTTTAAAGCAAAATGTTTTGAGACTTAATGCTGTACACTGCAGTTCTTCTTCTAACATTTCTACCTAGTAGATAACCTACCCAGGAAAAACACTTTTGTAAATAGTCAATTCAAACAGTTTGCTTTACACAAGCATTAATGTATCCATCTCCCACACTTGCTGGTTTGAATGACCCTGTATGTAAATGATCCTGCTTACCGAACAACCAGCACATTAAAGTTTCCTTCTGCGATGTTCAGACCCTGTTTCTCAGCTCCAGCCAGCCCGAAGCCCACAGTAAGTACAGACAGAGAAAGAGTCAACAACCGGCCCAGCACAAACAGAACAGCCCACACTGTAAACCTGTTAACATACACAAAAAGCAGATTTTGTCATAATAGTGAAACATCCTTTCCTGAGCCTAAAAGGCTGAAGTGATCTGATATTCAAAATGTGTTTAGTCAAAATGCAATTTCATGTCTGCCCAGTGCAAATTATGAGAGGTGTTAATTAACTGCACTTGATCTTTCTCGTAGACGGCACTCACCCAGTCTGCCTGTCTTCATTACTGAAGTAAATGAGTCTGGATACATGGAAGAGGAGTTCAACAAAGTAATGTAAAACCAGCAACACCAGGCCCAACCGGTTCAGACTGGAAAACAAAACATTCATGGTTTAAACATGAGTCTGCATGTAAATTTGCATGTAAATGCATTGTAAATTTTTCTTTCGCTACTTATGCTTTTGTAATTATTTCAAAAGCCAGTCGCAGTCGTACTTCTTTGCTCTGTGTCTTAATTAGGCACAGAACAGCCAATTAAGAAAATATTAGATGTTTACTGTCCATGTGTGAAGCAGGGTTTGTGTAGTACCAATTAGATTTCACTGTGGGTGAGATTTGTGTAGAACAGACCAATAAGATTTTACTGTGGGTGGGATTTGTGTGTAATGGCACAATGTGTGTTTTTAAACATCACAGACATATTTTAAATCACGTCACGCATGGTGTTTAAAAGTGTTTAACGAATTCATGTCAATATTTATTAAAAGTGTTTGATTTATCATAAAAATAACATTAATAGCTTACTTTAGAACGTAGGCTCCTGCGATATGGACCAGGTAAAGACTTATATAAATAAGCTGACGAGGAATGTCTTCCTGAAAAATAAAACAAAAGGGATTAAAATATCCAAACAAACAAAGTATCTCCAAAAACTAAACCATCCATTTGCGCTGCGAATTTGTATCCCAATATAGCAGCGTTTGTCTATTGTCCTGTCTTCAGTTAATTTCCATGAAGTATATGTTTGGTAAACATAGAACCCCTCAGGAATGGGAAATCTCTTGTTACAATGGCCGGATGCAAGAATACCTTGTTTTAGTGGCTCGCAATCATCCTCAACATAAGTTCAACCAAAATCACTAAGTAGACTCACTTTCTTAGCCTTCTGGAAGTAAAGTTCGGGGATTGCGTGAAGCCAGTAGCCGAGCTGACAAATGTAGTAGAACTTCAGCTGGAATCTGAAACAGACGAGGAACTGCATTAGCAACTCCGCGACACGTGGAAATCAAACATCAATGCTAATCGCGTTTACAGGCTGTGTGTTACATACAAGACTCAGAAGAGAGAATCAGAGATGGGCTAATGGAGGATAATTTGATCAGTGTTGTCGCAGTAACTTTCTCGACGTGAACCAGCTTGGCAGATCACTTTACAGATGATGTAACTAATGAGAGCTTAAGCAGTGGATTGGCACAAGTCACACCAGAGAGCTCACGGTGTTGAGAGGGATAAAACATGTACCTTTTATATTCTACCCTGTCCTCTCATGCAATTTTTCACAACCCCCTGATCTTCCAAATAACTTTAATCACACACATATTGACAACTATCTCTGTTTAATAATTAAGCCCAAAACATACTTTTATTAACTATTTTGCTATCATTATTCCTTTTCCTACTAACTTTGAAAAAACTTCAGAATTTAGAACAGGTTAAATGTTCTGTGCATGACAACTTCCTGCGCATGCGGTCAAATGGAGAATATGCTAAAAGGTTAATTTGTAGGCACTTGCATGTAAGGCAAGTGTAACTATCCTTTAAGATAGGCAAACTATTCCTTTAAGTTATTTAAACACATTACACATATATAGACATAAATACACACCAATACATGCATTTCCCAGAACACATCTGCTTTTCCCAGAAGTCCAGACCGAGGTACTTACGGCATAAGGGTGTGCGGGTAGCCGTCCCACAGACTGACGGGGTTGGACAGAAGATTCTCCTTCACATGAAACAGCATAAATCAAATTAATCTTTCAGACGTCGTTATAAACACTGACCTACACACAAGCTTCTATTTATATGAAACAGATTGCCAAAGCTCTTACAGAGACAAGAATGCTGGCTCCCCACAGACAGGAAAAGAGGTAGAAGGCACTTAGCTGGCCAGACTCATTAAACTTGCTGTGCTTGGTTTTAGAGAAGTGCATCTTCCTGTTGATTTTCTGAACAGTGGTGTAATCGAGCAAATGGGAAAACAAATGAAAATATTTATTAGTACAAGGTCTCAAACACACAACACTAAAACACTGAGATTTACACTGACATTTATGCAGTTAACTTGTTACAACTGACTCAAAGCCACCAGTCAGTTATAATCATGTAAACGGCACAAATGTCAGTTGTTTCATCTATAAAGTTTTGTTTGGAGATCATAAGTGAAAGACGCTTTGTGGCTATAGATACTTACGTCCAGTACATATTCCTGAATGATGGCATGCATGATAATGGCCACCAGCATATAGAAAAACACAGTAGCCACATCTTTCAGACCGTAGTGAAAGTAATTCACAGCCGTTTCCTCTGCACCCCCTGAAATCCCAACACAATTACAATGCAAGCATAAAGATGATGACAACAGCGTTTTATTATATGATTAAAGTTATTTGCATGTGTCTGTAGCACTGAAACCTTTTTTGAACGTTTTTTTGGAACAGATATTGAAATGTCAATCAAAAATGCAAAATTAAAAACAGACAAAAACTGTTATTGTAGAGTGTATATTTTGCAGTATTGTCTTAAGAACGAATAAGTATGACAGTATAGCGGTAATTTTCCACACGCTTACCGCTTGCTGGAATCGTGACGTTGTATTGCACAGTGATGAATAAGACCGCTACCTTTGACGTAATCTGCATGGAAAGCAGATGGTCAATATACACAGCATTACATACAGAGAGTTGCTTTCACTTTTTTAATTAAATGCATTATTTCTTTTATCCTTATCTTTTTAAAACATCGTTAAACATGCCCATTAACAGCACGCGGGCTGTTTAACTGCTTGAAACTTCAATTCCCATAATGCACCACAACCGGCGCTGTTATTCAGCAAACTATCGTAGAAATTAAGCCGTTGTTCACAGTCACATTACTTAAATCCTGCTCATGGTGCAAAATCATTAAACTGTTTTCATTAAATGTATTTTGTTTGTAAAAATCGGTGGCAGAAGTGGAGATATTCCTCCCGCTGTTAGGCACGGATGACAGCTCAGTCATTCTCCGATTGCCACGTAACACTTCATTTGCGCGTAAAAGAAGCGATGCAGCTACAACGTTACACTTATTTCTGTCACTCCGTTAAACGCCACAATAAATGTAACAAAACCATCCATGCAATTTTAATCTAATGTGTTTTACTGCTTCATAGGAAATCCCAGTCACTCGCCATCACGTCTGATTGAATCAAAATTCCCAACTAGTTCAACGAGGCTAGTGAATAAACCAGCAGCACATGTACTAGAGACTATAACCTGAGCTATAAGACTGATTTTAAGAATCTGAAATAAGCAAAACTGATTTAGTCAGTGTATTTTGCACATTATAGATTAATACAAAAACATTTTTTCAGTTTATGTGCATTTAGAAAAGGAAGTGAAAAGGATGAGACCTTTCACATCTAACTAGGACAGAAAATAAAGGATCAGCATGTTTCCTATAGAATAACACACTGATCAGTTTTGTTTCTCAGCTTTATTCCGTCGTGTTTTAACATTTGCATGAAATAATGAATTAAATATGACAGGATTCTTACCTCAAACATCAGACCAAGCAGGAACACCATAGCAACACAAGACACAATATCCGCATGGTTCTGAATCACAAACTCATGGCTGAGCACCGGAGGATTCTTGTTAGTTTTTTTCCGGATGCCCATTTTGATGGATGTTGAGATAACTTTTGGTGACCAAACTCAGTGTGTGAGCGAGGAACACGTCTTCACTATTGTTATCTGGCAGGAACGTCAATCCGAACGCCTACTTCTGTCTCTCTTCTTTCACTGTTTCAATTCAAGGCGCTTTGTACGGCGGCAAATGTGCAGTAACTCCACCTGCTGGACTGGAGGAGACTATTTTAAAATGCCCAAATGACAAAACGGTTTTTAAAATTAAGATGTTTGTATTATTATTCAGAGAATATTAGGAAGGAAAATTTGATTAAAAATACACACAAAATATATTCTACATAAGGAACACGAATAACTTGCCTAAATTGTACTGCTCACAAATAAAGTGTCTTATAGATTTAATACTTTATACTGTCAATGTCTGATTTTGAGAACCACAAAGATGGGTTTAGTAATTTGCATTTATGTATATTATAATACGTACGTATGTATATATACATAACACAACAGACACTTGTTATCTAAAGAAAAAATCACAAGCAATTTACATGACTTTAACAAAATATTTTTGTTATATATTTAACTTATATATTTTATTTAAATATATATTTAACAAAATAAAAGTTTAACAAAAAGATTGATTAAATTACATTGTTTGTTTACCACCATCTTTAAAATAATATATAAAACCATGAGGTACATTTTCAGGTTAAGGGGACCAAATCAGTTTTGAAAACCCTAAACCCTTCTTCTAATAATCTTAATGCATCTGTAACATGTTATTGCATGTGAATTCATACTGTAAAACATGTAAAGCAGCATAACATAGCTCACATGCCCACATACACACAGCAGACTGCAGTTAGATCAGTTTCAGACCGAGATCCGGATCTAAACAATGATCAGAATGTGTAATGATTGTTTTCTGGTTTAAGAAGAACAGAAAAGTGGAGGGTGGAAGAGTGAGAAGGTTACAGTTTTCTTCTGTATTTAAAAAGGCAGCAGAGATTAAACGCTTGCTGTGATTGAGCCACACAAACACCTGTTTGGCTGTGTATTACATCACACAGTACAGTAGGATATGTACAGGAAGGGAGCGGTTTGCTCTGTCAGCTGAACTGTAAGAAATCACACGGTGTGGAAAACTGATCATCTGCTGAAGTGAATAAGCAGAAGAATGAAAGGCTCTGGTAAGTTCTGAATGTGACTTATTACACATTTCCTTACAGCTACTGAGAGTGACTTTTACACTGTTATATTGTCAAGTGACATTTTACAGTATACAGAAACATATAACCTGGAGATTGTTAACCACTGTACTGTAAGGCTTGGCAAATACTTCTGTTATTATGTTTACGTCATACACAATGGTAATTCAAAGTGCTTTACAAATACTGAGCATAAGAAGCATCTAAAGAGCATGAAGAATTATTGTAAAGTAATTTAAAAACACTGATTTACATTCATTTTAATAAAATGTACTTTTTATAACATAGCACAGACTTAAATAAATTGATTGATAAATATTAAACAAATAATGTTTTTTGAAAGCTGGCTAAGTTTACAGTAATTATGATAATGTATTACACAGTGTATTCACATTACATAATCGGGTTGAGTTCAGCTGAATACTGAATCCATCAGACTATCACAGTGTGGTGATTAATGACATGTACTGGACAAAGTTCACAGATACAGCAACAAAATATCAACAAATACATATAACCTAAAGATACTGAGCATGTAAGGAACTCAATTAATACAAATTAAGTATAATACAACAATACAATTCAGGTAATTAATTTATGCATAATGCTATTTTAGTGGACCTAACATCCTACATCGTATTATTTTTATGGCTTGTCTCTTTTGCTTATTCCATCTAGGTTATCAGTGTTTGATAAGGATATGGACAGGATGAGTCCAATAGCTGTTCTCATTGACAGAAACCAGATGTTTTTCCATATAGTCAACAATAACATGGAAAATCTGCCTTCAACACTCCATACAGCACAATCATGATCTCTGCTGAAGAAGGATTTACCACATTCCGGTGGCTATGCACCATTATCGGATATATTTTTTATTTAGGAGACATTGGATCAGATCTCCTGTTAGCTGTGCAGTATTTTAGAGGTGGTCATATCACCTGGGCTGCACTTACTCTTGTGTTTATTCTGAGCGGATCGATATGCATACAAATATTTAGTTATGTATGGTTTAGTGATGATAAGAAAAACGGTGATTATGAAGAAGGACATAAGCCTCCATCTACTGGACATTTAATTGGGATACATGTACTCCAGATTGGCATTTTTACAAGGTAAATTCCAGTGAAAATGATTCATTTATCTCTCAGCCCAATTTAGGTAAATATTCAATGGATAAAACATTTTACATATAAATATAAAATAAGTAGCACATGATATGTTGGCCCTTTTAAAGATTATGAGGCTTTGAAAGTTTTTGATACCTGTTACACTTATCCACAGTGCTTATAAACTGTATCATATCTGCCACATTCATTCAAATTTTTACACCACAAATCTCTCTGTTTGATCTCATGAAGATATCATCATCTGCTGAGGAGGAGTTTTTATGCTCTGTGGTCAGGCCAGACTCAAGAGGACGTGCAGTTACGTCTGTTCGCTCTAGCCACAGATCTGAGCATGCTCCGCTTGTTTGAGACATTCCTTGAAAGTGTCCCTCAACTTGTTCTTCAACTCTTTATCATACTGGAGCACAACCATCGCTCCACTCTACAATGTGAGTCCTGCACCGATAAAATCATCAACATCTGCAGTGGAAATCTAGGCTGTCATAAATGATCATAAGAATGTTTTAGACAATGATTGTGAAATGCTGGTTAAGTTTTGGTACACTTCCTTTAAAAGTCTCTGGCCTGATTTCCTGTAATTTTGCAATATTAAGTCACGCTTAAAAAAGTATGAATGTTATTGCATTAGATAACAAAACATCAAACCAAGTGGCATTTAAACATGATGCTAGCTAAGAATATCCCCACAGTGCCCAGTTTCTTTGCCATTTCAGAATTTTTTTTAACCACACGTGTTAAACCAAAAAAAGTCCAAATATTTTTTGTCCCTAAAATTTTAACTATATATAATATCTTTCTTTAAAATAAATGCCACTTTTGTATAGTATCTAATGCTATTACATAGATTAGTTTTTTTTTAAGTGTGGCAGATGCTTTTTGGGGCCATCATCATAAATAATAAACTTCTGTGTAATATAAAATAATCATTTTATTGACCAGTAATCAGTCAAAAAATATATATAAACCTCTCTCTTTTCAAGACATCAGCATGGCTGTATCTTTCCTTAACATAGCCTGGGCCACGGTGGATTATCGTCGCTGTTTCCGGCGTTCTCTACCTCATGTTAATGAGATGCCCTCAGGAATTCCCACAGCTGTCTATCTGCTCTACAAGGTATTCACCATCACCCCTCGAATCCTCAGCCTCACCCTCTACCTCATGCTTTCCACCTACAGCACACTAGCAATGGCCTTTATATGGCTGGTGGGAACCATCTGGGCTCACGTTGAGAAGACTGATTTTTGCACCTTGCGAGTACTTGAATATTTTTATCGAGCCACTGTCGGAATCATCTTAGTTTTTACCTTCTTTAACGTTAAAGGGCAAAACACCAGAGTTCCCATGATGGTGTATTACACTATCAGTTTGAGTCAAAATCTTGCTGCACCCATTTTGCTGTTTCTGTTTAAGCCAGAATCTGAGGAGATGGACTATTTCCTGCCCATCATATTATTTATATTAGTGTCAAATTCAATGGGACTGGGTTTTCTGGGACTTTACTACAGTCTCCTGCACCCTCGTGGGCCCAGCAGGGTGGCTGATGAGATAGATGGAATGGAGAGGCCGGATCAAGCACTGGAATCACGTATGGACCGCTTTTTACAAATGTGATGCTAACAGAAAACTGGACTTATACTGGCCTATAAAAAGATGCAATTTATAGATATTTATAAATAAATTATGTGCTGTAATTCATAAAGTATAAAACATTCTAAAAGCAGTTTGAAAGCTGCTAAGAAAGACACAATATTTGATTTTACAGGTATGAAATGTTGAACGTTACAGGTTTCATTAAATCTTTCAAATGATTTTTGAAGCTTTTTGCTGCTCTGATTTGTGCCTTCACAAGTTAATTTTGCATCCCAACACTGACCTTGGATCAGTTTTCTGTTACTACTGTAGTACGTTCTTTACAACCAAATAACACAAGATGTCACTGTTGTACAAATCATTGTAAAAATGCATTGTAGACGTGCACAGTACGATTGGTAAACCGCGTCACATCAGATTTCTGTACAAAACCTTGATCTCTGTCATAAAACAACTTAAATTATAACTTCTGTAATAAACTTTAGTTCTTATTTGCCAGTAAAATTCAGTTCTTATTTGCCAGCCTGTGATATCATTTAAAAGGAAACGCCATGCTACCTCAATAATGTATTTTCAACCCATTTAAACACGTTTTGGTTAATTTGGGAGAAATGTAAGGAAGAGAAAAAACACACAAAATTAAAACAGCTTATTAACTTATTTAAAAATTATTAACGCTGTTGTTTTAATGCAACGTTACTGATTCGTATTGACGACAACAGAAGTGCGTGTGTGAATCCTTCATGCACATATGTCAACCCGAGTAAATGAGAGGCTGAGAGATCAAATCCAGATCGTATGTTTCACAGCTAATTTAAAGATAATAAACCAATCACATTCTGTTTTGACTACCATCAAAATATTGCGGGGGCCAGAGTAACAGGCAATGAGCTGCGAAGAAACCACAGAGCTACAAGAGAGGAGAGAGAAATAAAACAGAGAAGTGGATAAACCGCTCAGTGCATCTCAGTTTATCATGCAAACAGACTGAAGGATGTCTATTTTGAAGGACTATTTTATTTATTTGTCTTATGTATACATACTGTACATAGATAAACATACACATACATTTTACTTTAATTTATATTTGCACTGCTTACTCTTTTAAAGACTCTGCTTTCTATCATGAAATAAATTGATTGTATTGAGGTTAGACTTTGGGTTGTGCTATATTTTCACTTTATTTTTTAAAAGTGTTCATATAACACTATTTGCACTTTTGGCTCTTGTTCATACTCTTTAATATTGTGCTTGTTACTGTATCAGCTGAGTGTAAGATTACAGGGAATGTTATTCCTTTTAATTACCAAAAAACCCCATTCATTGCTGTGATTTTAGATCACTTAAGTTGCATTGAAAGGCAGAATCACATTTTAAATAATGAAACCTCTTTTCTTTTGCATATTTTAATATCTGTGACTTTGTTTCATGGTAAGGAAAGGTAAAAGTTAGGTACAACATAGTTTGTACATCGTTACATAATTTGTACACAAAGGGAACCAAAATAATTAGATTTCAACATGTGTTTTTACGTGATTTCAATGTGTGGTTTATGAGGACTTTCCATACATGTGATTTTTTTTTATACTGTACAAACTGTATATACTGTACAAAGTTTTTATACTGTACAAACTGTATATTCTATTCTCCTGAACTTAGCCCTTACAGAAAATGTTTGCCAATTAATTGAAAGTACTAACTTTTAGTACTAACTTTACCAATAACTTTTTTAATGATCAAAAATCACATTTTGTTATGTTTTTAAACAAATTCACAACACAGAAACCACATTATGCACATTTGTGTCCTCATAAATCACATATTCAACTCCCCCAACACACACACACACAGTTCAGGCTTTGTTTTGTCTGATGTGAGTCAATCAAGACAGCAAAACCGCAGATTGTCTCCCCGATTCACTCCAGTTTATTTTTGCAGTTCTTATTGCCATTTCCTGTAAAGGCAGTCAGAAATGGGGCATACCAGTGTATACACTCACCACAATTTGTAAAAGCACAATAAAGCCGTACGGGTGGCTGTTTTCCATTACAGCTTCAAAGTCCATATAAAGCATGATTAATGTGCTCTTAAGATGCAGTGTGTCTTTAATTATTATGACTTGACTTGTGGCAGCGAGCACAGATGCATTAGCAGCAACAGTAATCTGTAAATGTCTGCAGATACAGTCTAGATTCCGACACTGGGGGGTTTTGTCTCATAGCTGGAGAATTCACTGGACTGAGATGACTGGAGCAATCGGTGTGGTACACTAGGGCAGCGCAGGTCCTTTAATCACTGCGCACACGCTAACAAATTAAGCTCGGCAGTGACAGATTGGCAAGAGAGGAAAGTTTAATTAAATCCAATCTGTTCCTTTCTGATCACAGAGTGGCACTGCGTTTTTCCTGAAGGTATTTAAAAAAAGTCCACATGCAGTGCTTGAGTTATAACTGTGCCGTTTTTAAACACTTTTGGATTACACAATGGCTTCCCAGCTAACAGGGAACAGGCAACGTTAGCTAACATTCTCTAAATGTCCTTTCAAAGTTATCAAAAAGTTATTGCAGTAATGTTAGTAGAACATAGTAGAATGTTAATGTTATATATCATATATATGGATATATTAAAAGTATTATTAATAAGTTGTTAATGGAACAATTTAAAAACGTTACAAAAATGTAAAAAGTTTGATTAACATTCTTATAACCAAGCAATAATGTTAATACATCATATAAAAACCTGGACACTTTGAACGATCCTGGAACATTAAAAATAACATTTTTAATGTTTTTGTTACTGAATGGAAACATTAGGGAAACATTTATACAACCTAAAATTGTTAGCTGGGTTGTAGCACTGTTGGCAGCTGGTATTCTTTAAGTGGCATTTTTGAAAAGCTGGGCTGCAGTTGGCATATGTTCAGTGGGGGGATCGTGAATAAAGGAAAGGCAATCTGTATTGTAGCAAAGCTATGGTGAGGTCAGTCATTACCAGAGACCTGACACTGCCTGTTTTCATATGCCAAAGACACGGGCAAAAAGAGCCAGGTGGGCTGTCACAAACCACACATACACACACCTGGAACTCATTCACGGGATGTTAAAGATCATATACATATAGGAGCAAGAACACACCAAGTTACACATGTGGACGCATATACTAACACATGCACTTCTATGTTATGTAATTCATTGCAATGAGGGAATATGTTTATGCTAGACACTAGATCAACTCTGCCAGTCAAGGCTGCATAAAAGTTTTAGATAATTTATTGAAAATCATTTTGAAAAGAAAATGTTCTATAAATAACGTTTCTGCCTTTTATGTATAATGACAAAATTAGTCTAATGGTAGAATAAATTGAAACAAATGTCTGCCCTTGGCTGCGAAAATGTCAAACCAAAAATAAAAATGTACATTCCACTAAATTGGTTTATTTGGTCATGGTAATTAACAATGTTTAATTTAAAGAGTGTTTACATTAGAATGAGCATATTAATTGAAAATCACTTTTGTATATCTGCTTTCCGGGCCAAATAAAACTATGAATGTGTTATTTCAGGTTAATTCTGTTGGCAGCATTCAGCTTTTATAAGCAGAACAATGACGTTCCAACAGCGGGTAAAAATTACATAGAGTGTAACTAACCACTCAATGCCCATTTACAGCCAATTACGGCCATATTCAAAGAGAAGTTTACAAAGTTATTGGAGCATAAAATACAGACACTTTTTGACTTTGCCTACTATGGTACAGTGATGTATCAGAAGGTTATACTGTTGTATTGTGATATATACCTTGTTGCTGAATGATTACTGTATTCATGTACTAAGGCACTTCCATGGTACTTTGTGGTACTTAAATAATACCATCATATGTCCACATAAATATTTTATGGTCGTGGCACGTTCATCTCTTCATTGTAAGAGCTTCTATTTGTAAAATCATATACTCACTAACTTAATCCTCTGAAGATGATCATTTTTTCCATGTCGAGAACCATTTCCATCAGGTCTAAAAGAGAGACAATGACAGCATTATTGCAACTTTAATTTGATGGAATCAGGATCAATCCTGTGTGCATTAAAATGAATCTGATGAATCTTTGAAAGAATCTGTATGTTGTCACTGATGGTAATCAAGACCAGAGGAGAGATTCAGATACACAGAGGAGATTAATACTGTGTGCTCTCTGCCATATGGCCCTTCTTAAACATCACTTCAAATACAACAGTGTTTTGGCATTTATTATTAAATTTAGAATTTGATAACTTTGTGTGTGTGGGTGAGAGGGAGAGTTTGCATTTAATGTCCACAACATTAAATGCAAGGCCTAAAAAATAAAAGATGGTGGTTTCAGAGCGATAACCTGGCCACTGCATATCATCAAACATTGTGTACCTCAAGCACACTGGGAGTGACCTTAAAAGAGGAAGGAATGAGTCAGAGGAAAGCCAATTTGTATAATCCTAATTTAGGGAATGCTGGTTTAGTGTTTCAAGAGTGATGCCAACCTGAGCGGCACACGACAGGGGCCTGTGTCTCCTGGCTCCTTTCCAGTCACCTCACGCACAGATAGAAAACAGAAGCCATGTTTTTGTTGGGCATAATCCTGTGGAGCATAAGCAAGATGGATGATATGACCATGCCTGTTTATTTGTCCGGGACTCTGGTCCGAAAGCACAAAGCAGAGTTTCTTTACGCACACGGACCTCTGGGTTTAAACGTCCATGCGATCAACATCTAAACAAGATTGGAAATTATGAATGAGGTATGAACCGGTGAGAGAAAGTCCACAGTGCAGAAAAGAACAATGCCCTCATGGAAAAGGAAGCCAGTCTTGATTAATCTGAATACATCAGTCTTTCTTGTTTATTCTCTTACATCATAGCTTAACCTCCCCAAACACTCTGGAAACGGAAGCCATCAATTGCAGGCTTTTGTGTGTTGAATTTACACTGCATCACTAAACTTAATCTCTGTGTGGTGGGGATGAGGAATGCTTAGTATAGTTTTCTGGCCACTTATGGGTTGTAATGATGTGTAATTGACAGAGCAGAGTGAATATATTTCTTTATATGCAAAGACAGATTAAAATGGCAAGTGCAAAACTAATGATCTAAGTGTCCATTTTCATCTAAAAATAGTGCTGGAAGCAAAGCTGGGGTCCATTTTCTTCCTTCTTGTACTTCACTGTACCAGACATCCAAGGACGTCATGTGGAGCTACAAAGCTGGAGGCTTTCAAGGACAATGAAACTAAGAAAAAATAAAGAGAAATTACATAATTTTGTTGCAGTATTATCTGCCAAGTTCCATCTAAGTAGCTCACAGGGCATCATTTGTTGTAACATTCTATATCAACATGTTTGGCAGACCGTGCAATTTGGATTTCTACATGTAATCAGTACATGCATTTCCTTGGAATTGCCAGCCCCATGCTCTACCAGCTGAGTTACAGGGATACCACATTTGGGAAGAGTTTGAGTGAAGGCGTGTTGAAATGTGGATGACCCTGCAGAGTGACAGTTAAAGGAAATAACTTCTAGATAAATGCTGACAGTGAAGGAGCTACAAACATTAAACATAAAAAACTTGGAAGAAGACATCAAGCACATATGCAACTGGTTTAGATGTTCTCCGGTCTGATGTTTTTCTCTATTTTTTACAAGTCTATTGTGTATCTGCCTTATATCAAGATCATGTCATACCACATCCTTCTGTTCTTTGGGGTCTAGATCAGGTCTAAAGACTGAATTATAATAAAGATGCAGTGTGGACTTACAGGGTGTCACTCCTCTTTGATGCTGGGTGTAGTGAAATTTGTTCTACATTAAGCCGGTGATAATCTGATTATGGACTGCGATCCATTAAGTCTACTGTTAAAACGCACCGTGCACTAGTTTTGAACTCGATATAGGCACGAAACTCGAGAAGCACTGTGAAACATTAAAGGCTCTTTGATGTAATATTTAACCCATCTGCACTAGAGGGGAGAGCTACATAAAATGCGCTTATGGTCGCGGAACCGAGCGATGTGAGAAATGGGATGCGTGATTCTCTCGTCCCGAGCCGCGCACAAGCATGAAACAACCGGCTGCGCTGCGACCGTCAGCTCGCAGCATTTTATCGGAGCAATAAAAGCGAAGACTTCTTGTCTCGCCAGAGGGTGGGGGTCTCCTAAAAAGTGAATACTTTCACAAGAAACCGAAAATGAGGAGGAGGAGCAAAGGGCGCTGTCGTTTCCTGTCTTCCAGCTTCAGGTAACGAGTGAATTGAGTTGTTTTTTTCCGTCTCTGCTTTTCGGCGTGAACGCCGTTGCTTTGGTACATCATAATAAGCACCTTTGCATTTAAATACTATAAACATTTTCTACAACAGTGGTTTGCAAATTCATGTAAAACATTAATAGATTCTAACATTGTATGTCGGGTTGTGTGATATGCATTCATTGTAGAAAATAGTGGCAAAACAATGCAATGTTGAAGAAGGAAGGTTTATTAAATTTGGATTCGCTGGTAGCAAGAATGAACATGGTTTGTGCCGATCACAATGGGTTTTGTACAGTGAATTATTAGCTGGCCAATATAAGAAACTGCTAAAGTTCAAAAGACATTTAGAAATCATTTGCAAAACTGATGCATTTACCACATTGTACATTTTCTTAGTCAGCCGATGTCATCTTAATAATTTAGCATTTTGTTTGAGTTGATTTGACTAAATTTGAGGTGATTTGACTAAATCTGCTTTGTAGGAAATTTTTGTAAACAAAATATAAATTCTTAAAAGAGAGTTTAAAAAGTAATACAATGAAAATGTTAATAATAAAAATAATTTATGCTGAGAACAAATTTAAAGATCATCAAAACTGTTATGATCTGAGTGATGATTAAATATAAACCAAAAATTAAAGTGATCTTATGCCATTGTGCCAAATTACTTCTAAAACAAACTTCTCTGTTTTGAGCATTTGTGCATAGATACATAGTAGTCATTACATCTTCAGCAAAGACTCTATTTGACAGACATATTTTTGAACCACAGAACACATTATATTTTGGACCGTTGATCTAGTAAGTGTGTGGTCTCTGTGAGACCCCCCTCCTCAAGGCATTGCTATTTAGGAATGAAATACAACAAAAGTGCTTTCAAATGATCACCAGCAGTCCACACAAAGTTCAGACCTAGGCTGGACTTTCCCTGATTTTGACAGGAAATGTGGCATGAATCCACAGTAAGAAAAAACACCAACCATGACATCACTCCAGCTCCAAAAGTCTAAACAGCCCTCCTATTAGCATGCATTCCGCACCAGGCATTGTGAGTAAAAATGTTTTCTCTCTCTACAGCAAGCAATCGGCTCTGACCACCGGCAAACAGCAGCCAAGCAAAATAAAAGTCAGGAGGATGAAGATCAGAGTGCCTCAATTAAGTGGGTTTGCTTGTGTGCTCCACTTGCCAAAAGAGTTCAGGCTATAATTTGGGTGAAAAGGTTTTTCATTGATAGTGTTGGACAAAGCCACAGAAACGGTAAAAGTACTGAGCAAAAGTCCTCATGGTTCCGGTTAGGTGAGGAATGAAAATGTTAAAAAGTTGTTTTGGTTTCTCATGTTTGGGTTGCTTAGGGTATATGCTAAACACTGATGGCGTCTAACTGGACCAAACTGCATGGAAAACAGGAAAGTGTTTGTGTGCCAAGTGAGTTTGTACCCTGTCCAAGACTGTGCCTAAAGAGACATTTGTTAAATGGTCAATTAGGACCTTATTTCTGCTCTGAAAAATGTCAGAACTAAATTTCTTTAGGATTCTGGCTTCTAAACGCTGATTCTTGATGTTAAAAGCAAAGTATGTTGCACAATGATGGAGAGCTTGTTATTCATAGCACTCAGGGGTGTCCAACTGTTTCTCTCTAAGGCCCCAGCATTAACAAATTAGCTTGCCGTGTGACACCCACAGCACAACTGAGCTATGACTGATGGTTATTATTTATCATTTATAGACCTGCTGAAGGAACAACATCACTAATACTCCCCCTGGGTCCTCCCTGGGCTTGATGAAGTCCTAGCTCCCCGATATTAGAGACCAAGACCTGAGGGCCTACGCGGTAACTGGACCCTTTCCTGCCTGTTGGGTCATTACTGACAGTCCCATAGAACCTGTATACTCCACAGCACCCCTGTGGGCCTAGTGGTTATTTATGTGGCTTACAGGACCTTGTCACATTACTTAAGTCCTGAGAGTAGATTGAGGCCAAAGGTAATATTTTGCTCTCTACATACTGATCGAGAACCAGCGTTTTCAGTTAAACTTAATCTTAGCCAGTTGAAGAGAAAACTGAAAACTGACCACAGATCAGTGACCAGTTCAGAGATCAGGCCTGCATTTTACTAAAAGGTTTGAATGTTAGCTTTGTCATAAAATGAAACAATCACCAGTAAAGAAAAACGAAAGTGCTTTTAAGAAAAAAACACACATTTAAATATATTCATATTAGACAAAAAACTATTAAAATATAATGAACTGCTTGCATGGGCAGAATTTTTGGGCATATACAAATTAGTTGAATCACAATTCGAAAATTGTGTCGAAATAGTCAGTTGGCTTACTTGGTTTTGAGACAATTCAGGTATTTCCCAATCTTAACCAGGAGATGTCAGTGAATCTGCATGGAACTGATCCCAAACGTAAAGCAACTAGATTCCCTTTTTGTTTCTCAAAGACAGCAATACGATTCGACTGCATCATAATAACTTCTCTTTAGTGATTAGACCTAATGTTTTGCCGACGCCAGAAGTTCCTTTAGAATCTATTAAAACCAATAAAGAAGCGACGACAATATTAACGGGCAAAAAACTAAGCAATATAAACTAAGCAAAAGGATTCTTTTAAAAACAACAGAAATGCGTTTGAATATAGCATAGCACAAATGTGATGTAGACATAATTTATTATTTGAAATTAATATATTGAAAAATTATAATTCTATTTTCCTAAAACAATAAAATTATATAAATAAAAATAAATGTATGTATCCTGTAACAGGAATTGAAATTCATTTCATATTTCTTGTGCGGTCGTATTTAATTTCTCAAATCAATTTTATTTTAACATACTGTAACAGTGGCTAAAGGTTTTTTATGTTACTAGTTATTAAAGAACTGCTATGACCGCTTTAATGTGTACAGGTCTAATAAAATAATAGAAGATAGAAGACAAAAAGTCTATATGCGTTTGCATACAACGTTTTTGCAATAATATTATTGCAAAATAATAAAATTAGCCAAATACAGTAGGTTATATATTAAGCTACATTTGATACAATGGAGCATATCATTAATAGTAGCAATTTAATAGCAATTACAATGCAATGTAGTGCTATTTGAATTTTTGAATTATTTCCCAATTAAATGTCTGTAATACTATTGAATTCTATTACTGTTTCGGCGAGCTAAAGTGACATTGAATGGTTGTAAATAATGCACTCTACATCGTACAGTTTTCACTTGTGATAATCCGTCCACCAAAGCCACTGAAATATAGAAACTTCAATGTATAACACGTAAAATCTAAGTTACAAATAAAATGGAACAGGTAAAGTGTTGATAATACGAAATTCGTTTTTGTACGTATTACGTCTATTCATGCTCAAAAGATTTGTACATATATTTTTTTTTACATAAATAATTTGTACATATATGTTTTCATCCTTATTTCACATTTTAAATTTAATGATTTATACATTTTTAATGGTGATCTAACGTTTTAGTTGCATTGTTACACCAGGACTTTAAATCACATGTCCAACACATGTCGCCTAATAAACGTTACATCGTCGTGTTTCTCTGTCGCAACAGAAATATAGGGGTTATATGACAGGAAGTGGTTCATTGTGGTTTAGAGGCCGCGCGGCTCGTCATGTCACCACCACACACCGCGCGACGCATGTGGCTCAATAATCAGACTGACTTTAGATGAGCGCCGTGACACTTAGATACTATTTCCATCCCAAAGAAACAGCTCAACCTTATGTGTGTCTATAAGAGAATTTTGATTAACACTGATTAAGCTTAATTCAAATATGAAAATAAACATTTCTAAATTTTCAACACAGTCTGAAATAAAGAAAATAGAAATGTATATTTGAATTAAAATGAAAATGTATGGGGGAAAATTGTGCTCATAACAGTACCTGTGAAATTCAGAGCAGCTTCGTTTGTACAAAAAATACAATTTTTAAAAGAATACAATTATATATATATATATATATTCTTATATATATGTGTGTGTGTGTGTGTGTGTGTTTGTGTGTGTGTATATATATATATATATATATATATATGTGTGTGTGTGTGTGTGTGTGTGTGTATGTATATAAATCCATGCCTATTTGGTGTACATTATTCCATTAAGATATTTAATCTCAGCAATCTGCCTAAACACACCAGCATCGAACTCATTCATTTGACATTTCTGAATTCTTGTTATAATTGAGCTGCACTATGAGCTTTCACCTGCCGCTTGACCCGGAAGTGACGGACGAATGCTCATATTTAATGATTTTCACAGAACCCCTGAAGCATGACAGCCGGCCCAAAAATCTGCCCTCACTTCCACCACAAACCAAATCAATCAAAAAGGATATTAAAGGCTATGCGTCCAGGTCCTCTTGTTTGTATAAGCTTGATTTTCACAACTGGAAGTGATAGCCATCTGTTCAGGCAGGCTGGAAGGATATCGAGTGTGAGCAGGTAACTGACAGCTATTAAAACCTCAGTCTGCTCACACTCATGAATAACAGAGAAACTGCACAGAGATGGGAGCTGAGAAGGCTTAAGTCAATGCAAGTGCCTTAACTGCAAATAGAGGGACCTGACGCAGCAACATGATGTTGATTGACAGGTGTCTGTTTTAGCTAACTCACGTTGATTTGTCTCACAGCATAGTTTTGGGCTAAACTGACTTGTAGCTCCAAATAAAATCCCCCTCCGTCAAAAGGTAAGGATGACCTTGTGATGACACGTGACCCCATCAGCAGCTTTCTAATCCACGTCTGTCATGTGCACAATGCTAAGTCCTATTTTCATCACGCGTAAAGCTTAAAATTACAGGAAAGGGCTGGAGCTTCTCACGTTTAAGCCAAGTTCACTTACACAAACACAGCCTTTTTTCCCCATGCAGGCTCACTGTTTATGTTAATCAAAGAGAGATGATTTTAACAACTCTGATTGTGAGTGGATTTTGGTTTGTGTGAATGCTGATGACTGTAAGTGCATGACAGTGTGTGGCAAATGTAATATTTTACAAGAAGAAGTGATGTAGCCATAACATCTGTGTAGCATTTGGCGCTTATAGAAACATACACAGATGCCGCTATAATTACTCTCCCACACTTGTTCTTTCCTTAAGTGGAGGCACTAAAACTTTGTAATAATATTGACCAAACACAGATTTAAGTGTTAAGTTTCTTTTGATTCTTGTCTGATGTCACTAACGTGAAATCACCAACATGCTTCTGAATTTGCTTGTGGAGCAAAATAATTGCTATGTTGGCAAAATTACACCTTCAATTAAATAAAGGGTAAGAAAAACACAAACATGGACTTATGAAATATTTTTCTTATGAAAACATCTTTCACGAAATAAAATTGCAAAAAGTTACACTGGTATAGAGGACTTTGCAATGACCAAACTAATGTTAATAATAATTACCCCATAAAAAAGGGAAAAAAAGAATGGATGTATAATGAGGCCCAAGTGCAACAGAGATTGACATAAGGCTTGGTTTGATATGGCTCTCTTACTTTGCAGGTCTTCACCAGAACCAGAGCTTCCCCATCTGCACGAGACCTAGTGAACCCAGACGAAAACTACTGAGGTGGAAAATACAGGAGAGGACCTGACAAGATAAAGATATCAGGAGTCGACAAGGGCAAAGTAACATATTGATGCAGCAGGCCTCAGTCGGCTGACACCAGATACCTGCTATTTAAAAACAGTGGTTTCGCTTGCTCATGAATTTGCTGTTGCCTCTTTCATTCTTTCTCTCTCTCTCTCTCTCTCCCCCTCTCTCTCTCTGTCTGTCTATGTCTGGAGCAACATCCCCCCTGTGCTGTGTAAAGCTGGGACCCTTTTTACAGTGTGTCAAACAGACAAATACTGTCACCCCTATAACAACTTTTGTGGCCCCTGTTAGTTCTTTCCCAGCTTTCTGAATAAGCTTTCCAGCTAATGGAATTTCAGGCTGCACCAGATTATAAGAGCACAATAGAATATTTGTTTGTTCAATTCACATTTAAGCACTAAGATTCAGTGGAGCATGAGGCAAATCAAAGCCCAGATAACTCTCTGGCTGTGTGCCACTTTTCTTTTCTCTTTATCTTTTCCTTGTGGTGATACCACAGCCACTAGTTTGTGTTTAAGATGACTAACCTATAGCATTAGATACCAATCTTTTTTCTAAAGCTAGTTTAGTTTAGTTTAGCTGTTCAGTGCAAACTTCAGGACAGATTTTTTTTACTTAT
Organism: Ambastaia sidthimunki; assembly: GCA_036877625.1. NCBI lineage: Eukaryota > Metazoa > Chordata > Actinopteri > Cypriniformes > Botiidae > Ambastaia > Ambastaia sidthimunki. The sequence goes on from JAZGTK010000299.1 coordinate 88,160, forward strand.
GTGTCTTCAAGATAATATGATCATTGGCATGTACTCCATCTAGCAAGTATGAAATCGTCTCATCTGTCACTCAGTTTCCAAGCTCCGCCCCCAAGTGTCTGCGACTGGCTCCCCTGTCAGGGCAGCCTGGCCCTGATGGATGTTGGGGTCAGTGGTTCAGCTGTGGGGTTCAAGCCTGCAGGCTTGCAGCCTCTCCCTCTCCGCTGCCAGATCAAAACAAGGGCAGTAACCCAAGCACAGCACTCAGCTGAGAAAACTCATAACTCTCACCCCACCAGACCCCCACCCCAAAACTTCCAGCCCCCACCTCACCAACACCCAGCATTAACACTTTCATTCCTCACCCTACCCTCAAATAGCACCAAATCACAGACCCACATAAATCAAAAGGTAAGAGTGTACTCTGGGTTGGCACTTCAGCCTTTTGTTGAAATTCTCATTATTAGGTTCATCACATTAGTTAGTAATAGCTCTCATGACGTTTACTGACTATTTCTTTTGGCTGAACGCTGGTCGTTTCTTAACCTGGAGGGGCTAATGACAGTCACACACAGGTTATTTGGTCTTTTGAGGAATGTTAAGTTTACACAGATGAATTAAAAGGAATTGATTGCCATTAGAAAGAGAAAATGTGTTTTTGAGCTTAGGTATTGGGGTTTGTTTTAAAAATTAAAGTCTGTGTGAATTGTGACCATAAAACCTGTTTTTTGTTTGATCTGTGGATTTCTGTGCATCATCTGCTCATATGCATGGAATTAAATGCACCAACAGAAGGGTTCAAACAGTCGTAGTGCGCATGTACCAAATGCATCTGTTTTGGCTCACGATCGATGATTGAACGCTTGACTGTGAGTAAGATGTAATGGCATGCAGAAAATTACTTATACTCTAGCCTTAAGAATCACAGGGGACACTTGACACCTTGTAGAAGTTTCCAAACACTTCAATTATGAGTATTACTGTCACCCCTAACAAGACCCAGAGAGAAGGTGGAAGTGGCAGCAATCAGGCCCAATATTCCTCAAAGTAAGGAGCTGAAGGCTGAACACATCCCAGAGATGCCCTTATCTATGAGCTATAAGGACAGAAAACACACTCTATCTCCACTCAGACAGATGTAGACAAGGCAAATTAGCCCTTAGCAATGTTGCCAAAACTGTGCCAGGATTGCCTAACAATTAAGATATCAAAAGAGATCACTGTAGCTTACTGACAGCTGTTTCAATTGTTTGCACCTGTTTTCCTTGTGTTACACATGTGTCTGGAGTGGATTATGTTGACTCGTGCTGGCCACATTTCACCTTTCCACAAGTGATTTACCCCCGAACCATCTTCTCCAACCCTGCCCAGCGATGGGAATCTACAGGGAATGTGCAACAGCTAGCTGTGGCATCAGCCTATTCTCTGCGCTGACAATTGTCGTTCCCTAGGAATTTGACAGGGTTTACATTAGCTTGTGACCTTTAAATAGAGGCAATGTTTTGTCAGAACAACCCATTCCTGTTGTCATAATTGAGAAGCAATTTATAGGTATTACTTGCTTGCATTAGCATGCGTTGTCATCTGAGGTACAGTTCAGTTAGTTGAACTGACCACTGGTCAAGGTAACCAATTTACACCCCTTTAATATTATGTTTCCTATTTGAAATGACACAGAAATTCCACTTTATTCAGTCCCTTAATGGAGAGAGAGCTCTATATGTAAAGAGAAATGGAACGGGGGCTGTTGAATCCCAGGAGTCTTTTTTTACATTTGTGATTGACTTTTCAGCACACTTGCAGAGGATCTTGATAAGCCTGTGAAAGCTGAACTCTCAGACAGGGCCGGATTGATAAAGAGACTCATTGTCCCACTGGCTGCCATTGCGCAATCCCACTGGAAGCCAGTCCAGTTCCTGGATAGATGTGGAAGAAACAAAGTAGAGCTAATAGACCAATCCAAAGCCCAGCACAACAAACCTCTCTTATTCTCTATTTTTCATCTCACAGAGGGAAACACTCAGTTCCAAAGACACCCAGCCAGGTTTGACAGTCACAGAGTTACTGAGCACAAGTAACTATTCGATTATCCAGCTATCATTTGCTCCTCCAGCATTCATTCATTGCCAAACACAAAGCAGTTCTAATTAATTTAGGCCTGTTTCACTTCTAAACCTCACATCCTGTTTGGGGAACAGATGGGAAATTACAAATGAGAAATAGCTGCGACTTGGATTTCTTTAAAGCGTGTTGAAAGTCTGTTAATGGTACAAAGAGAAGCTGGCTCAGTCCTGTGTGTTTGTGTATGTGAGTGTGCAGATTGTGAGTGGACAGGTGGCGAGCATCTTTGCCTTTTGTCTGTGGGTCTCTGTCTAGAGGGGATAGCAACTCCAGCTGGCCAGAGAACACGCTCACCTGACTGTTAGTGACTGACCTTAGATCAGACTCGATTTCTCACTTGCTCTCCCTCACCAGCTGTAGGCTCTTGGGACTTCAGTAAATGGTCCCTGGTTGCCTCCTGTCTGTGTGCAGAATAGAGGGAGGGGGGTGTTGGGACATTAAGACAGGAGAGAGCGAGAGATTTTTTTCTGCCTTGAAAGAGCGCCAAGAGTCAGAGGGGCAGTTTCCTGAGACCAGGAGCTTCCTGTGGGCTCCTTATACCTGAGAACTCTAAAGCCATGTTAAAAAACAGAAAGAGAGAGAGAGGACTAAAATGTTGGCAGTGTCAGGGTTGGCAGGGAGTAAGGTGGCTGTCATTACTTCATTTTTTTACCCATGCTCCCTCTGAACTCTCCGGATCAAATGTTATTCTAGCCATTGTCAATGACTCCATTGCTCAACCCAGTCTATGAATTAAACACTGTATAAACATTTCCCTCGTGGCCCGGATTAAGAGTGTCTTATGTTAATGTTGATGTTAATCTTAAACAGAACTCTGTTTGCATATTTGCAAAGTTTTGTTTAGCAGACACGTTCTTTGTACATTAGAAAATGAAAAAGGAGTTGATACAACTGGCTTGTATGGCATAAAACAGTGCGATTTTAATTTTAATTTATGTTAAAATAGATACGTTTAGAAGAGAAATACTGTATTATGTATCAACTATATTATGAATTCACTGTTGTTGGCCATTTTGTTATAATGACAGGCAACAATTTTAGCACCACAGTGAACAAGTTAGTCATTTTTAAGGCCTTTTCATTGTAACATGTCATTTCAGGATAGAGGTTGCTGCTTAGGAATTAATGCTATTAATGACAAGTAGGCCTCCTCAGAACCCTTCTACTGGATAATTGATCACATAATGACACATGAAGTGGTTCAGGTTTTAGGCTTGGATGGCGTCACCTGGCCATATTCAAATGAAGAGCTTTCTTGAACTAACTGAACTTGCCTGTAGAATCTTTAAATAATTGAGTTGGAACTGTCACCGGCATTTCTAATCATGAATCATTTCTTAGGTTTGCAGTCCGTTTATAATTATCGTGTAACCTCAGGAGAGGCGCATATAAAATGTGTGCCATTAGAGAGCTCTATAATCTTTTTGTGTAACTATCGACGTAAGCGCTAATGGAAAGTCCAGCAATACAAAAGGGAGATGTCAAACATTCCGGATAATAATTCTGGAAGTGGAGAAACAAACATTGAGTCTGAAACACTGGGTAGTAATTATGGTGAGTGCATTCCGAAATAACCAATCCAGTAAATGAGAAAAGTAGTAAGAATTCTTTTCTGACATGGCTGCGTTTATAAGAGAGCAACTCGTGCATGTAAAGAGAGTGGAATGGAAGTTTTTGTGGAATAAAGCCATTTAACAACCCTTTCTTCCCTCGATGAAAACTTTCCACATGGCATCGCTCATCGCAAGGCAACTTGACATCCTGACCTCTAACATTTAATTTATTGATCTTCATTTTATTTGAATGTGAAGAGCCTTTTGCTCCCTTAAATTAATCCAGGATAATTTGGTCAGGCCTCCATCCCACCCAGTATGAATGGCCCCTCTGTTGGCCCAGGCTGTGGTTGGCCACCCAGTTTTATGAGAATCTGCAGTGAATTAGAAAATCTGTCAATGCGGGAGGAGCGGCCGGCCGCGGATATGCCGTGTCATTCCACCTGTAAAAGAAAATGCTCTTTGTCCATTATCTCCC